>PVLD010002459.1:85585-138083 GCA_004027595.1 Dinomys branickii | reverse complement strand
TCCTTGTAAAGGAAACAGTCCAAGAGGAATAGATAGTAATCATAAAAATATATGCACCAAATACCATATATGCACCGATGTATCCCAACTGTATGAAACAAATATTAACAGACATGAAAAATCAAATAAGTACTAATACAATTCTATTGAGGGATCTCACCACTGTTAGAAATCAATCACCTAGGCCAAAAAAAAAAAAAAAACAATGAAATATTAGAACTGAAGCAAACTTTTGAACAGATGGACTTAGTAAAGATCTATATATAGAGTATTCCACCCTACAACATCATGTACACATTTTTCTCAGCTATACATGGGACATTTTCCAAAATAAACCACATACTAGCTCATAGAACATGCTAAAGTAAATGCAAAGGAATTGAAATTATTCCATGCATATTATCAGATCATAATGCAGTGAAAATGGATATCAATGGCAAAAGAAACCACAAGAACTTCATAAACACATAGAAATTAAATAATACCCTTCTGAACAACCAGTGGGTCACAGGTGAAAATAAATTAGACAGTTTCTACAAGTAAGCAATAATGCCAATACAACATTCTGGAACTTATGGGACTCAATGAAAGCAGTCCTACAAGAGAAATTCATAGCAGTGAATACCTGTATCAGGAAAACAGAAGAAGCTCAAATAAACAATTCAGTGTTAGACCTCAACCTTCTAGAAAAAGAAGAGCAGATGAAGACCAAAGCTCATATGAGGGAGGAAATTATAAAAATCAGAGTCAAAATTAATTCAATGGAGACTAAGAAAACAATGCAAAGAATCAATGAATTAAGTTGGTTCTTTGAAAGATTAAATAAAACCAACAAACCCTTATCTAACTTTATCAAGAAAAGGAAATAAAAGATGCGGATCCATGCAATTAGGAATGAAAAGGGTAAAATCAGATCACCAGTACCTACTTCAGGAACTTATATGCTAATAAGATGGAAAACAGACAAAATGGACAGATGAATAGATACATATGAATTACCACAGCTGAATCAGGAAGATATACAGAGCTGAGCATGGTGGTGCACGCCTGTAATCCCAGCACTCGGAGGCTGAGACAGGAGGACTGTTGCAAGCTTGAGACCAGGCTGGGCTACAAGGCCAGCCTGAACTGCACAGCAAGACCTGGTCTCAAAAAAAAATTATATATATATTTTTCTAAATAAACCAAATTCAATCAACAAATTGAAGATTAATTGAAAACCACTGACAAACAAAAGCCCAGTCTCTGACAGATTCACTGCTGAGTTCTACCGCTAGTGAAGCTGAAAGGGAAGTAATACCCCCAGACTCACTTCCAGAAGCAGGTGTTACTCTGATACTAACACTGGAGAAGGATCCACCTGAAGAAAGAGAACTACAGGCCAGTCTCTGTAATGAACATAGACATGAATAGGATAGTGGCCAACAGAATGCAGCAAATCATCAAGAACGTTATATACCATGACCAAGTAGGGTTCATCCCAGGCATGCAGGGATGGTTCAACATACACAAATCAATAAACATAATACACTGTGTTAGCAGAGCCAAGGCCAAAAAGCGTATGATCACCCCAACAGATGCAGAAAAAGCATTAGACAAAGTCCAACACTCATAAAACCCTACATAAAACTAGAATAGATGGTCTTTACCTCAATCTCATAAAAGCCATCTATGATAAACCAACAGCCAGCGTTACACTAAAGAGACAGAAACTGAAAGTTTTCACTCTGAGATTAGGAATGACACAAGGATGTTCACTGGCATCACTCCTAGAGATAGTTCTGTAAAAGTTAGCCAGAGCAATTAGACAAAAGAAAGAAAAGGAATAAGGATAGGACGGGAAGAAGTTAAATCACTGTTATTTGCAGGTGCCATCATACTATTTATAGAAGAACCATGAACTCCACCAGAAGACTTGTAGAGTTAATAACCAAATTCAGTAGAGTAGCTGGGTATAAAAAGTCAGCACCAAAAATCAGTGACCTTCCTGTACATGAAGAACAAACTCACTGAGAGAGAAATTAGGGAAATAACACCTTTTACAGTAACATCCAAAAAAAGAAATACCTAGGAATCAGTCTAACTAAGGAAGTTAAAGATCTTAAAGACCTCTACATTGAAAACTACAGTACTCCGAAAAAGGAGATTGAAGGGGATATCAAAAAATGGAAAGATACCCCCTGCTCTTGGGTAGGAAGTAGCAATATAGTGAAAATGGCCATACTTCCAAACTGTAATAGAGGTTTAATGCAATTCCAATCAAAATTCCAACCACATATCTCACAGAATTGGAGAAAACAACCCTAAAATTCATTTGGAATGAGAAGAGACCTGCAATAGCAAAAGCAATTCTGTGCAACAGCCAAAGCAGGGAGCATCATGATCCCTTACTTGACATTATACTGCAAAGCTATTGTGGTAAAAAAAAAAAAAACAAAAAAAACAGTATAGCAGTGACCAAAACAAACAAAAAACAGACCAGAGGATCAGTAGCACAGATTAGAAGATGGAAAAACAACTTTGGACATACTCAGCCACCTTATTTTTGACAAAGGTGCTAAACCCCTTTACTGGAAGAAAGATAGCCTCTTTAATAAATGGTGCTGGAAAAACTGGCTTTCCCTGTTGTGAAAATTAAAACTGTACCCATATCTTTTACCATGCACTAAACTAAAATTGAAATGAATCAAAGATCTAAATATTAAAATAGAAACATTAAGTCTATTGGAAGAGAGAATAGGTAGAACTCTTCAAGAGATTGGGGTAGGAAGACTTTATGACCAAAATCCTGATTGCACAGGAACTATCACAAAGAATCAAGAACTGGTATCTCATCTTACTAAAAAGCTTTTGTCAACGAAGAAAAACGACCAACAGAGTGAAGAGACAACCTATAGTGTAGGAAAAAAATTTGGACAGCTGTTCCTTTAATGACTACTATATAGAAAATATAAAGAATTTTAAAAATCAGACCTTCCCCAAATTTAAAGAGCAGTCCAAAAATGGGCATCTAAAATGAATAGACACTTCTCAGACAAAGAAGTGGAAACAGCAAATAAATGTGTGAAAAAATATTCAACACCACTGGTCATTAGATGCAAATTACAACAATGCTGAGATTCCATCCCACCCAGAAAGAATGGCTGTCATCAAGAAATCAACTAATAACAAATGCTGGAGGGGCTGTGGGGAGAAAAGAACCCCTCCCCTACTCTCAGTGAGAGTGTGGACTGGTGCGCCTACTGTGGAGATGCTCAGAAAACTAAAACTAGAGTTTTCACTTGACTCAGCTGTTCCCCTTGGTGGTGTCTTCCTGAAAGAATTAAAAGAATCATTCCACAGCGGTATGCACACACCCATGTCCATAGTGGTGGTTTGTAATAGCTAAATGTTGGGAAGAGCCTAAGTGCCCATCAACCAGTGAGTGGATAAAGAAAATGTGGGTTTTTTTCATACAATGCAGTACCACTCAGCCATAAAGAAGGATAAACTTAAGACATTTCTAGGTGAATGGATGCACCTTGAGACCATAATTTTAAGTGAACTAAATCAGACACATGTGTAAATATGACATGGCTTCTCTGGTGTGAGAAGCCAGGATATAAATAAGGACCAGAATGTATAATAGATACTGGGGGATACAAATAAAACATTCAGATGGGAAGGGGAACCAGGGAGGGGAAAGGAAAAGAAGAGAAAAAGGAGAAAATGGAAGCATCTTTTGGAAATGAAGGGAAGAGGGACTGATGGGAGGGTAGGGGAATGGGAAGAAACATCCGGTTATATCGTGTACATGTACAGATTCCCTGTGACGAGTCTGATCGTTATGTATACCTAAAGTGTTCCGCCAAACTCGATTAAAGGTGTACATGTGTCATATTGTTCATCACCTGCATTCCTAAGTGCAAGTGGAATGTATGTGGCAGTGAAGGGTCTCTGATTTCTAGTGTGGACTGACGCCTCTGTCTTGACTTCATGCTGTCACTGGCAGTCCTACACATCGTTACTTTTGTACCATGGGCACAGAAGTCAACACAATGACAAGGGCTAAGAACGTCATAGTAGTGCTTGGAAGTTGTGGTGATCAGATGGAATCGCCCGCATCAGGCCCTGAGAAATAGAATCAGGGAAGGCCAGCGAGGGAGGTCCCAGGTTTGCCTGGTAAGAACTGTCACCATAGAGTCTGGGAAGAGGGAGCTCATTCGTTATTGTTGAGGGTGTAAGTTAGAGCAGCACTGTGGAGAACAGCATGGTGCTTCCTCCAAGAATGGGTGAGCTACTGTTTTCCAACCACTGCCGTAGGAATTTCACCCAGCAGGCCCATAGCTCCTACATCTAAAGCTCTTTTGAATTCCAGGCTCGGATTCAGGAGGCTGAGTTGCCACTCATGGCCCTTCCATCTCAGGTCTCCTTTGCTTGATGCCCATCATCTCCCTGATACCTAATCCAGTGGATGTCTTAGCCCTTGGCCTTCGGGTCTTTTCTCCATCTTCCTTCCCTAGGTGACTTCACCTAATCATGTAGCCTCGTGAAGAGATACTTGCAAATTTAGGTCTCTGCTGGGCGTGGTGGTGCACACCTGTAATCCCAGCACTCAGGAGGCTGAGGCAGGAGGATTGCTGTGAGTTCGAGGCCAGCCTGGGCTACAAAGTGAGCTCAAGGCCAGCCTGAACTGCATAGCAAGACCCTGTCTCAAGAAGACAAAAAAAAAAAAACCACATTTAGGTCTCTACCCAGTTTCTTTTCTAAGCTCGAGAGCCATCCAGCAGGGAGGCATTCAGTAGATATTTATATGGGCAGATATGCAAATAAGTTGTTCGAAGGATTGATTCATACAACAGGAAACACAGCTTCCTTTGAAATTCCTTTCAGAAGTGCCAGTTTCTTGGCCTTATATTCTCTGTGTGCCCGTCTCCGCATACATCATTCAATCCCATGCTAAGTTTCTGTTCCTTGTTTATCAAAGTCAGAACGAATGGTACTTAAACATCACCTCCCCCTGCTGTCTTAGAGGCCTAGCTGAGGACAAAGGAGCACAAGGCCTGGCGTGCCGTGCCTGGTGTGTTCTCTGCTGTGGTGGGCTTTCCTTTCTTTGCAAATTACTAAGTCAAAGGTATATACTGTGGGAGTGTACTTGTTACATTTGGGAAGTAGTTATTTTTTGGCTTATTCTTGGGAATTGTCTGCTGTAAGAAGAAAGTAAAAGTCCTGGGCAGGAAAGCTGTTTCTGGGCTGGGGGATGTGGCTCACGGGTGGAACACTTGCCCTGGGATGTGTGAGATCCTCGGTTTGAACTCTAAGGCTGCAAAACAAACAAAAAATAAAGTAGAGAAATCTGTGCCATAGACAGTTTAAAAAAGAGTAAAAGAATAAGGAGACCATTGTTTCGGACTAAGTTCCTTCACTGAGGCCCAGTAGATCAATGGAAAAATCAAAATGGGGCCATCAGTGCTAAAGATTCATCATCAAACTGAGATTAAGCTGTTTGATGAATTTCTGAGCAATCAAATTAGAGAGCTAATAAACAAATTTCCAAAACAAGGCAGTTTGAATTGGCATGATAGTTAAGTTCCCTCTGATTTAATCGTGTTACAAAAAAAGGGTAACCTAATGTTACTCAGTGTTAACCAATCCACTATTTGTTGTTCCAACTCTTTCCACCTTACAAAGAAGGGAACTTTGCCCTGTGTGCTTTAAAAAAAAAAACAAAAAAACCCCTGCTTTGTCCCTTTTCTATCTATAAAGCTTACTCTACTTAGCTCCTTCAAATGCTAGTTCTTTTTATGGACTGCAGTGTTGTCTGATTCTAGAATTACAAGTAAAGACAACTAAAGTCTTATTCTTGAAGGAGCGCTGGGCTTGGTGGCACACCCCTATAATCACTGCATGGGAGGCTGAGGTAGGAGGATCACCGAGAGTTCAAGGCCTGCCTGGGCTCTACATAGTGAGTTCAAGGGCCAGCCTGAACTACACAGTGACACCCGGTCGCGAAAAAGAAAAGAAATACTGGGAGGAATTTTTTATTTTTTATCTTTTCTTTTCTTTTTGATCTTGCTATGCAGTCCAGGCTGGCCTGAAACGTGTGATCCTCCTGTCTCAGCCTTTCCAGGGCTGGAATTGCAGACCTGCACCATGTTCTCCCACCACTGTTTTTAAAACTGACTTTTAGAATTAACTTTAAATGTATTAATTACAGTGTTTCTTTTACATAAACACTGCTCAACAGCTTGTCTCTTCTGTCCTTGTAATAAAAAAGTGGTTCAGTGTTCCGCCTTGTACTTTAGCACCAGAGTCAACGTCTTTCTGCGCTACAAGGCTTACATAACGTGTTGTGATCACATCTGGCTTCAGACCTGTTGTCTTTTCCATCCTGATGCTTTCAATTTCAATGCCGTCATCTTGTTAGGATTTCTCTCCCTCACTTCCCACAGTGCTATTGCCCTAGAGATTCTGCTTTTCATAAGCTCTTGGAATCAGTTCAATCCTCTTGTTTCTTATTGCTCCTGGTGCCACTGTAGGCACCTGCTCACTGGTTTCAGGTGTCAGTTGTTGACACCTCCTCTCTGTCCTTTTGACCATGGCAGCAGCTCTCTTAAAATGCAGGTCTGGGGCTGGGGATGTAGCTCAGTGGTAGAGCGCCTGCCTAGCCTGTGCAAGGCCCTAGGTTCCAGCCCAGCACTACAAAACAGAACAACACCAAATCTGATCACAATTCGCGCAGCAACACCCACTCCGAATCTTTTACTGAAGAAGTGACACTACTGCCTATGACTGTAAAGTGTTGGCTTTAGTTAAAATGGTCTGTCTGTTTGTACTTGCATTTGTAGTTGTTCTAATGGCTACACTGCCCCAGCAAGGCGGGAGCCCTTTACTGGTGCTAACAGATCAAGGCCGGTCAGGGAGCGGACTGATTCTGGAACCAGAACCTACCTCTGGGCCCAAAATTCATGTGTTTGCCCTCCTTTTTTGTAGTTCTTTTTTTTTAACAGGTGGGTAACTTCCCACATAACTGAATACCGTGTACAAAGTTGAGATGACTTTTCAAAAGAGATAGGAGGGAGGTTATATTGTCACCCCATAGCACATAAAACACTTTATTTTTTAATCATGTAATAGCTAATGTGTGTTTACTTATCACAGTGCTTTATACAGTAACTCACTTAATTCTCATTAAACACGGACAAAACCAGTAACTGTAATATATGCAGCAGGGTATACGGTCCTATGCTCCTGAGACAGGAAGAAAAGGAGTGCACCAATGGCCAAGCTATTTATGGTATGAGACAGGCGTGATCAGCCCATGTCCACACGCTGCCAACGGGTTGAAGATTGTAAAAGCAGCTGCAGTTGTGACCTGGGTGTGACCCACACAGCCTCGGGTCTGTTACGGAAACAGTTTGCAGGCTCCTGGTGTCAACTAAGTAAATGAAACAACGCCTAGCCTGTTCCAGAATGAGCTCTCTCCTGGATGCTGTCCTGTCTAACCGCTCTGAAGGGAAGATCAGCACCCCTGACGGTACATGCTCCCCTAGTACCCCCGAGGAACCGCGCTGGGGTGAAGCGGTGTGCAGCAACCCTTGCTCTGCGTGTCTGCAGCACTTACAAGTGTTTGTGGTAGGCTTGTAGCCCCAGTGCTCAGTTCCTAGTATGGGTGCAGGTGGCCCTACCTCCTCTCTCCCCTGCCTTCTCCCTCCACCACCTCTGTGGCTGCTGGATTTTGCTCTACTATGTAGGCCGGCCTTGAACTCCGGGGCCAAGTGACTCTCCTGAGTAGGGGCGGGGACTCGGCTGTGCTCTTGCTGTTTCTCTTTTTCTTCAGGCTTCTTCAGTGGGACTCAGGGAGCCTTGTTTGGGGGCAGCTGAGCACCGCCTGTGTTCGTATCTCTCTCCTGCCTTGATGGCCTCCTTTTTCTCCTGTGCAAGTTCTTTGCAGCCAGAGTGGTACTCTCTGTTGCATTTCTTTTTTTTTTTTTTTTTTTTTTTTGCGGTACTGGGGATCGAACTCAGGACCCTGCGCTTGCTAGGCAAGCGCTTATTCCACTGAGCTATATCCCCAGCCCCAGAGTGGTACTCTCAAACCTTCCTTTTGATTAAAACTGAAGACATAGAAGCTTTTCTGTACACTTTGCCATTTCCTAACCATCTGATTTGCATGTATTTATCATTCCAGGTTGGTGACAGAGGTGATTCCAATCTTTACATAAATGTGAAGCGGAAGGCTGCTGAAGAGGTAAGCCTGGACCGCTGCTGTCCGCCTCCCCCGCCTCCCACCCCAGGGCCTGTTGTCTTGTGTCCCTCCTGTGAGACTCTCACCCTCAGCAGACTGTCGTCTGTTTTACAAATCAGTAGCAGAGACGTAGTGCTTCACCACCTGCTAGGCTCGTGCCCTCTGGCCCATGATTTCATACTTCCCAAAGCCCAGGAGTAGCAGACGTAAAATTGTGGTGAGTGCATCAGGGGCCACAAGTGAAGGACGAGTGGACACAGGGTGACGTGATAAGTAACTAACACCGCTCGTTTTAGTTACATCTGCAAGAGAAATGGGCCAATATCTCAAGTTCCTTCTCCATTTACCTGTTTTAAATGTTTGCTTTTGCAGATTGGGATCAAAGCCACGCACATGAAATTACCAAGATCAGCCACAGAATCTGAGGTGAGCCCTTAGGAGTTGATGGATGGTAAAAAGGGCAGCTGAATTGTTTTGCCCTTTGGTTTGGAGAAGCTCGGAGACTGAGAGCTGTGTTGCGTACACAAGATAGCCAGGTAATTCTTCACAGACTGCACCTCCGAGAAATAACTGAAGATGTCCTGGAGTAAGTGGTACCGTCCCAGGGGTGAGCATTTGGTCCTCAGGGTCTGATTGCAGTAACATTTTCTTCTGCGTCACTTGTGGTGTTATTAAAACTGATTCTTGGGGGCTGGGCAGGTGGCACACCCTTGGAATCTCAGTACTCAGGGAGGCAGAGGCAGGAAGAATGCAAACTGAGTCCAGCCTGGGCAGTCCAGCAACTTAGCAAGACTTTGCCTTCAACAACAACAAAAGAGGTTGGGGTGTTGGAGATATAGCTCTGTGTGAAGACGCGCACGCACGCACGCACGCACGCACACACATAGCAGCAGCAGCAGCAAAAACAAAACCCTGATCCTAGGCCTATAGTTATTCAATTTAAAAACTAAGTATGAATTCCATGTATAAAATGTGTTTGGACCTAGACAGAGCATATTGATGGTGGCTTTAGAAGTCAGCACTGTGGAATAAGTGGAAAGGGGCAGGAGGGAGAAGGAGCTTTCAGAGGCTGTGGAGATGCTCCATACCTGTACCATCTACTCTGATGGCCTTCAGCTCATGTCTGTATTTAAATTTAATTATAATGAGATAAAATTAAAAATTTCATTCCTTGGGTGCCCCAGCCGCATTTCAAGTACTTACTAGCTGCTATTGAATTATAAGATGCAGATTATAAAACATTTCTCCCCAAAGCAAAGGTATTGAGCATTGCCACTCCGTGTCATTTGGATGGTTATAACGTGGGTCTTACCGTTGCAATAGTAAGTTTTAAAGTTCTTGGCTTGTTTAAAGTTCTTGATAGATTTCTTACCAAGCACCTGGGAAATACATTCTGTATAAAAGGATAGGCTTCTCTCAGGACTTAGAGGGGAGGTACATTCGGAGAGGGTTATAATTTAGCTCTTGAGGGAAGTAAGGCAACTTAGGGTTTGCTTTGGGTGATTTGTTTTTGTTCTTTGAGGCAGGAACTCACTAGGCAGTTCAGGCTGGCCTCAAGCTTATGATGATCCTCCTGCCTCAGCCTCTCGAGGGCTAGGATTACATGCCCGGCTTGATATTTGCATTGGAAAATGTTTCTCCATTTTGATTTCTATGCGGTACAGAGATCACATGTCTTCTTACTTTCAGGTGTTGAAGTGTGTCATATCTCTGAATGAAGACTCCACTATACATGGATTCATAGTACAGCTACCTCTAGATTCGGAGAATTCCATTAACATTGAAGCAGTCATCAATGCTATTGCACCGGAAAAGGATGTGGATGGGTGAGTGGGGCTTGGCTTCCTACATCACACTGCATGATTCCATTTACAATTCTTTTTTGTTTTGGAAATATCATCATTTGTTTCTGAAGAATAAAGACACCTACTTTTACTTCTACCCTTATTTTTATCACTGTTGGTATTTTAGACTGACTAGCGTCAATGCGGGAAAACTGGCGAGAGGTAATCTGAGTGACTGTTTCATTCCTTGTACGCCCAAAGGATGCTTGGAGCTCATCAAAGCGACAGGTAAAGACACACAGAGCAAACAGCAGGAAAGCAGTGTTCATAGGACAAGTCCAGAGAAAATACCCTGTGGGCCCTGATGGGGCATGTCTACTGGGGCCTTTACCTAAATCCCTGTTTTTCTTGACAACCCTATGAAGTAGGTGCTATTATTGTATAACAGCTAAGAAAACATCAGAACCAAGACTTGAACTTTTGGGTTATCTGAGTTCAAAGTAGTTTACTTTTGTGGGGGATAAAAAAACCCTACGTGGGAGTATATAAGGATATAAAGTAAAAATTCCCCATCCCAGGAACCAGCACCAAGGCTCTAAGACCAGACAGATGGCTGGCACCAGAGCAAGCGCTCCAGCAGCTGGCCATACTGCCTCGTTACAGAGAGCGGTTTCAATATGAATACTTTCAGCAGAGGTTTTTTTTAAAACAGGAAAATGGGTCTTGTTCAAAAGAAGTAAGTCAGAAGTTTCAAGTGAAAAATTTGACCAGAAGTGAAAATTTTCTGTGGTTGGCAAGAAAACGTCAAGCCGTAGCCTTTGGATAGCTCTTACAGTTCAGTCCTACAGCTGAATTAATATTGTTCAGCAGATTTAGCAAACAGTGTGATACACAACTTTAAAAAACCAAATCCACTGTAATTCCAGTTACTCAGGAGACAAGCAAGACAGTTATAAATTTGAGGCCAGCCGGGACAACTTAGTGAGACCTTGGCTCAAAACAAACAGGAAAATGAATCCCATAAGCTACAGCAGCTATAGCTGTCCCACTGGTTTGTTTTGTTTTTTTTCTTGGTGCTACCAGGAGCTGAACTGAGGCCCTCTGCACTAAGTTACGTCCCAGCCTTCTCTATGTTGAGACAGTCTTGCTAAGTTGCCCAAGCTGGCCTCGAACTTGTGATCCTCTTCCTTAGCCTCTCAGAGTGCTGGGATTAAGGTGCCACTGTGCCCAGCTCCCACATCCTTGTATTGATAACGAAGCTACTTGTGGTGTTGACATGAAACCCAGGGCCTCCTGCCTGTGGGACTAGTGCTCTGCTACTGAGTCACATCCCCAACCAAGGTATTTTTTTAACACTTCAGACTTTGAAGTCTTATTCCTAGATCATCAGGATGTTAACATTATGTAAGAGCTGATCCTTTTCTAATAAAATTAATTTTAAGCAAGAACCATAATACAGTCAAACTCCCTCACACAAAGGTGAACAGCCTGTAGCCTTGAGTGCATGGAGGGGCTCAGGCAGAGACTTCCAGATCTTCTCTCTACTTCCTCTGTTGGGGTAGCTCATTCTCAGGCTCCTTGTGGCCCCCAGGAAGGTCCAGCCTTGTTCCATCGGATGGTTGGCCAGGGAGCTTGTCCGCTAGTGAGCGCTCGCCCAGATCTGTAGAGAAGTTAGTCCTCAACAGGGCTTCGGTGTGTTGCCAGAGAGTGGGTGCTGAGTAAGCAAAGAGAGAGCTTTCTATTCAAGCTGAGTTTCCTCTCATCCCTTCCCTGCAGATACCCCTGTGTGCAGGCCCTGAGCCGAGAGAGACATGGACAAGGGCTACATAAATGAATTTACTAAACTTGAAAGAATTACTGATGCTGACCTAATTTCCTTCATTTCTCGCCACTACGTCCCATACGCCCTAGTTGTTATAACTGTTTTTCCCATGTAATTTCATCTGATAACTTCTTCCATATGGTTCTTGAGCTGGATGTCAGGGTTTCTTTTTTGGGAGTAGGATTTCTTCCCACTCCCTATGACTCAATGAATGGATCTTGGCCTGAGCTGCTTTCTCAGACCCACAGCCCCAATCTGCAGCTAAAGCCGAAGAAGAAGGAGTGTTCTTACGGAACCTTCTGTTTGATGCTAAGACCCTGCTTTCGCGTACTTCTTGTTCTCAGTTTTCCGTGGGCGGCACGCACAGGAGGGTGGCTACTGTCCCCCCCGTGCTCACGCTCTGGCTCTTCCTGCAGGGGTGCAGATTGCTGGGAGTCGCGCGGTGGTGGTGGGACGCAGTAAAATAGTAGGTGCCCCGATGCATGACTTGCTGCTGTGGAACAACGCCACAGTGACCACCTGCCACTCCAAGAGCGCCCATCTGGACACGGAGGTAGGAGAGAGGTTTTCTGTGTGTGTGTGTGTGCACATTACTGTCGTTATCTCACTTAACCCCTATAACAGTGCCACATTTCTTGTCTCTTAAAAGGCGAAGAAATAAATTGAAATCACAAACTTGCCCAAGTTTATACAGACATGATTCTGACCATACCCTTTCTATGCCGGTCTGTCTCATGGCAGACAGAATTAGCAGTCTGAGCTCTGGGTTAGGCCCTGGGGTCCAGATCCCACGTGTGTGGTGGAGGTGCTCTGGAGGCACTTGTGAGCCTGCAGCATCTTGTGTTCAAGCCCTGCCTCAGATTCCCGGGTTCAGGAATGTTTACAGGTCCACACCCCTGTTGACAGTGTGGTCATGTGGAGAGAGTGGGAGAGAAGCCTGGCCCTCTCCTTTTAATCATCCCAGAGCGGGGCTCTGCAGGAGGCAGTGGCATTGGGGTCCTGCATGCAGGACGTCTTTGAGGCCTGTGCTCCCCTCCGCCGCAGGTTCTCTCTGCTTCCTCACTGGGTAAAACACCTGAGGCTCTGGGCATGCCTGGGGCAAGCATGGCATGGGAAGGGCTGTCCCACACCCCGTTCCACTTGCATTTGAGGCCTTCACCCAGTGTCCCGTGAAATAGCTGGTGTTGACTGAGAAGCTCAGAGGTATCCTTCCCAATTTTGGATTTTCTTAGCGTGTATTGCCTTATTTAATTCCTGAAGTACGAATCCTTTCCCTAGGTGAATAAAGCTGATATCCTGGTGGTTGCCACTGGTCAGCCTGAAATGGTCAGAGGGGACTGGATCAAACACGGGGCCGTTGTCATCGACTGTGGAATCAATTATGTCCCAGGTGAGTGCTGCAGCGGGGAGAAACTTGGCGTCTGGTAGAGGGCTGAGAGCAGGAAGCCCGAGGGACAGCCACCTGTGTTGTCTGTGTGTGAGGTGCTGGGGTTCAGCAGGTGCATGGTCAGCAGGTGGAGGAATGGCCACGTCAGATCAGACGGGGGTAGTGATGCTGCGCTCTCTTCGTATAAAGACCCTGTTCTGTTTCAACGAAGGTGCTAGATGTGTTTTAGTATCTAAAAATACAGCAGTCCCTCCTTACCCACAGCTTTGTTTTCCATGATTTCCGTTTTCCAAGGTCAACTTATGCCCAAAAATAGTAAATAGAAAATTCCAGAAACATCAGGAGTCTTAAACTGTGTGCGGTCTTTGTAGTTTGATGAAATCTTGTGCTGCCCTCACCATCCCAGCTCTCCCTGCCTGGACCCAGACTTCCCCTGTGTGCGGCGTGGCTACACTGAACACATACCCAGCCTGGTATCCCTTCCCAGCCACGCGCTTCGCGAGGGACTGTCCTGATATTGCAATGCTTTGTGTAGCCCTCCTTGTATTTAGTAATGACCCTAAAAGCAAGAGCAGATATGCTTATCATTTGGTTAAATAAGTGAGAAGCTATAACGTGCTTGTTTTGTGTGAAGAAGTGTAAGATTTTGAGAGAACATAACTTCCACATCACTTTTAGTACACTGTTAAAATTGTTCTCTTTTACATGTAGCTGTTGTTAATCTCTTATTTTGCCTAATTTGTAAAATTAAACTTTACCATAGGTATGTGTGTGTAGGCGGAGAATTATATATATTCAATACTATCTGTGGCTTCATGCATCCTCTGGGTGTCTTAGAACGTAACCCTGCACGTGGTAGTGCATGCCTATAATGCCAGCACTTGTGAGGCTGAGGCAGGAGGATTGCTGTGAGTTCGAGGCCAGCCTGGGCTACAAAGTGAGCTCAAGGGCCAGCCTGAACTGCATAGTGAAACCCTGTGCGCCTCTTCCTCCCACCTCTCTCACTGGCCTCCTCTACCTCATGTGAGCCTGGGACCCCAGTGGCCTTTTAACTCTTCCTTACTTAGCAAATGCCCAGTGGAAGCAGTTGTAAGTTGGACCGTTGTCCCTTCCCTGCGCATGCCCAGTTCTCTGTAGCGCCTGTGCCTGAAACCTTAGTGGAGCAGGCTGTTCTTTCAAACATAAAAGATCAAAGAAAAATACAGAAATACCTACATACATGCCTCGTAGCTTCAGGAGAGGAACGGTCTAATTAAGCACCTACTTCTGTGCATTGAGCACCCTGCTGGGTTTTATGCTTCACAACCAAACAAGATTCCAGTGCTCAGGGCCTCCTGCATGCTAAGAAGTACACTGAGCTGCATCCTTGGTCCGGGGCTTCGTGTGTTTGTTCAGGGCAGGTCTGGGACAAACCCAGGGCCTTGCCCATGTTAGGCGAGCGCCGTACACTGAGCCAGCTGCCACGCACTGCCACCTTCAGAAGCACCATGACCTCTTCCTTGGACTTCCCTTCCACTGCTTCCTCCCACCTCCTCTCTCTCCTGTCTGTTCCTCCTTCCAAGCCTTGTCTGATTTCCTCTCAGCTGGGGATCGTCTCTGTCTTTTGAAAATCCTCCCCTCCTTCCCTTCTGTCCCACACGAGTTGGCACTTCTTCAGTCAACTCCTCAGAAGAGCAGCCGTGTCAGGCCCTGTCCCGCTTCCTGCCCCGCTGGTGGCGCTCAGCTCTGTGGACTCGCTGAGGGGAGTTACTGTAAGAAGAATCTTTTTTCTCCCTTTTCATCTCAAGTTTGAAATCCAGACACGGAGCTGCCAGGAGCGTTAGTCACTCTCAAATCCTCACCGTTTCTAACCTCCCTCCCACTCTCCCCACTGTGCTTTTTAGACAGTAGCTCATAATTGATCACTCATCCTCTGGTAGTGTAATTATCCAAAGGGTGATAAAGAAATTGCTCTCCTACAACTCACACTTGGAATACTGGCAAGCATGACATTCCAGCTCAGCCTGTTGCCACCCCGCCTCTTCTGCTATGGGCATTTTGTTCAATTCGATGTACAAGGTGGAGAAGGAGGCCTTGGGTGGGGATCTGCAATCTGGCAATGGGTTTGAAATGTTGATTTAAACAAATCTTGCCACCCTGCTCATGCTGATTCATGATATAAATGGTAAAATATGAAAGAATTAAAGCAGTGTCATCTCCTGGTCAACAGTGTTTTCACTGATCCTGAGCATGTAATACCGGAAGGTTGGGCGGTACTGTTCGCATCAAACGGTAGAAGCGCTGCGCCACAGACCAGCGAACAGTCTGCCAGAGCCAGAGTGCTCTCGGTACATGTTCATTTCAGGGGCAGTGTATCCCACAGCTGAGCCAAGTCTTGGTTCTTATTTTATTTAAATTATTTGCAATGGAGCTGGGTGTAGCTCAATTGTAGAGCAAGTGCTTTGCATAGATTTGATCCCCACCATCAAGAAAATAAAAATTAGCCTGGTGTGGTGGTATATGCCTACCTTGTCAGCATTCTGGGGAGCTAAGACAGAAGGATTATGAGTTCGAGTCCAGCCTGGGTATTTTAGTGAGATCCTGTCTCTGAATAAAAAATTAAATTAAAAATAAATGGCTTCTGTGAGCCACTCGGGCAAAACAGGGACAAATCTCTTGACAAATTAATAAATGAAAGTGTACATATTTTTTTCATAAAGTTTTTTTCAGTTTTAACTTCATTGACTGTGTTGGGTGTTGAACACAGGGCTTTGCAGATGCTAGGCAAGTGCTGTACCACTCAGCTATGTCCCGGCCCAGAAAAGGAATAATTAAGATTCAGGTACAAAGCAGAAAGCGCTGGCCAGTGCAGCACCTGGAAGTGTTCTTCCTGCGTAATTACTACTGAGGGTACTTGGAGAGGGTCTAGATTAATAGTACTGAATTTGGAAGGAGCAGAAAGAGAGGAAACAGGTTCCTCATCCTTCCCCGATCCAGTCTCAGCCTGTCCAGTGCAGTAGCTTCTGTACTGGTCTCTGTAGTGAAGGGTCTGCAAGGTAAAGCTCAAAGCTCAGTTGAATTTTGTACTACAGCTTCCCAGTGAAAGAAAAGTCCCAGGGCCGGGATAGGTAACCTCACGTCTGTCTGGTATAGAAGCTGTGTCCGTAGGTTGCGCAGTGGTTACTTTTCCCACTGACCATGTCATCCTCTTTACAAGACACTGTTCCTGCGTCAGCAGCGCCCACGTCAGCTCGGATGATGTTTGGGGTAAGAGCTGAGCCGAGCTTGTCTGCTACAGCATTTGATGGTGCAGTCACTGATTTGTGTCTGCTGTCCACGCAGAAACTGAAATGGCAAATAGAGTTGCAAGGGCATCTTAAGATAACCTCAGTATTACCGTTGAAACCAGTATGAAAGATAAAGCTGTGTTTCCTGAGAATCCTTTCTTTTTCCATTACTGGCGATTGAACGCAGGACTCCCTGGATGGTAGGTCAGTACTCTACTACTGAGCTACATCTTCAGCTCTTTCTTTAAAAAGTTTGATTTTGAGACAGTATCCCTTCTTCAAGGTCCAGGCTGGCCCGGCCCTGCTGGAAACACGCTGCAGCCCAGTGCGGGATGCTCTGTGTGAGCAGCATGGAGCCGTCACTGGCTTTGTTCTCTTGAATAGCCGCCCTTCCCTCCTGGGGTTTGTGGTTCTTGTCTCCTTGGGAGGGAAGTGTAATTATATTCTTTGCCTTTTGCATACATTTAAGTAGCTGCTCATCTTTGGAATTGGATGTTGAATTGTTCCTCCAGCTCACACATGGAGCTTACAAATTGCTGATGGTTGCTGTAGAAACGGTATCTGGCAGCTGTGACATAGTTGGATCTTTGTGCGCTCAAAAAAACCCCTTTGTAGGCCTTGGCAAATTAACATTTTTAAAAGAGTTTGTATATCGGGTAGTTGGTTTTAGGAATAAAAGACAGTGTTTTATTTGCCATCTGAGGGACTACAAAAGGGTTCTCTGGGTTCTAAAAAAACATTCAGTGTCTTGTAAATTTTTACAGGCAACACAGTTCGCTCCCTGTGAAGTGGGAAATCCTGGTACCCTGCGGCAGTTCCTGGGATGGAGCCCAGGCCTTGCACTGGGAGGGAAGGGTTCTACCTCTGAGCTGCACCCTGGCCCTGCCCTTAGTAGCTTTTAACTAGTGTAGGCACTGGGGCCTGACAGGACTCATACCCTAGAGTTGTACTTAGCTTTTGAAACAAACTCATAATTGCTCGCTTGGACAGAAACACAGGTAGTGCTCTTGCGAGACACCGCTTTGATTGTCTTTCCCCTCCCGAGCAGACAATACAAAACCAAATGGAAAGAAAGTCGTTGGCGATGTGGCGTACGAGGAGGCCAAGGAGAGGGCTGGCTTCATCACGCCTGTCCCTGGCGGTGTCGGGCCCATGACCGTGGCAATGCTGATGCAGGTGCGTGTGGCCTTCTGTGACCCCTCTGCCCCCAGACACATGGCCGAGAGCCCACTGAGAAGCTGGGTAAGGGTGCCGCGCTCTTGAAGGACAGAGGGAGCGGAAGAGCAGAAACATAGTCCCCGGTCACGTTCCGGGAGGGAGTGGCACAACCCCTGTTCCCTTTCCCAGAGCAGAAGGACACATAGGCCCCCACTTGGCACTCACCCTTTGCAGAGCGTGCTGGGTGCCTGTGGACTCGTGCAGGAGCGGAGCGTGTTACAGGGGCAGACACGAGACAGTTTCATTTGGGGTTTGAACTGAAGTGACCTGGAGTTTGGGATTGAGGTGGGGGTTGAAATAAGCACCTCCCATTCATGTCGTTTTGTGTAGAGCACAGTTGAGAGTGCAAAGCGTTTTTTGGAGAAATTTAAGCCGGGAGTGTGGACAATTCACTATAACAGCCTCAACCTGAAGATACCTGTTCCAAGGTAAAAACGAAGTTTTCCTGATGTAGAACTTTGGATTTCTGGTTTTTAGCTGACCTCAGTGGGTCCGTGTACACATCCACTGAAAGCACAGTCAGTGGGGCAGCGGTGTCACGACTAGTGTGGGATTAAATTCAGCGAGCAAACACTGATACCTGTTTTCTGTGCCTTTAAAGTGACATTGACATCTCACGGTCCTGCAAACCCAAGCCCATCAGTAGTCTGGCTCGGGAAATCGGCCTGCTCTCCAGAGAGGTAGAGTTATATGGGGAGTCGAAAGCCAAGGTCCAGCTGTCAGCGCTTGAGCGTCTGAAGCACCAGCCTGATGGGAAATACGTCGTGGTGACTGGGTATGGCTCTTCGCTTGTTTCCTGTGGAGTTTAACGTGACTCCTGGTGGTTACCGCCCAAGGTGCCTGTGTTCTCAGCACACTCCTGTCCCTGGTGGTGAAGCTGCCTTTGGCGCGGTGTCAGCATTTTCCCAGCCCTTGATCTTGTAGCAACCTTGTGAGGTAGGAAAGGGTAGAAAGAATGGAAATCCCTCAGAGGAGGATGGTGGTCAAGTTTGTCCAGCCAATAGGTGGAAGAGCTCAGTTTTCAGATGGAATCACTTTTTTTAAAAACCCAAAGTTCATTAAATAGATCTTCTGAAGAGTCTTTTTTATTGCTGTTAAAATTATATATAAAAGCATTTTTTTTTCCTTTTGTGGATCTTGTAGGCAGAATCCAGGGCCTCACACATGCCAGGCAAGTGCTCTGCGGTTGAGCTACACCCCAACCCCAAAAGTTAGTTCTTGAGACTGTTAAGTTGAGAAGTAAACTTACAGTGGTGACTAAAAGATCAAATGTCAAGTATATTTGCAGTGAAAAGAGCTAAAATACAGTGTAAATACAACTAAGACTCATAGAAAAGATCTCTTGCTAGGTGTGGTGGCGCACCCCTGTAATCCCAGCACTCAGGAGGCTGAGGCAGGAGGGTTGTTGTGAGTTCAAGACCAGCCTGGGCTACAGAGTGAGCTCAAGGCCAGCCTGCACTGCATAGCAAGACCTTGTCTCAAAAAGACCAAAAAAAAAAAGGAAAGAAAGAAAAAAAAGATCTCTGAAAGACCCCTGAAAGGGCTTTCGTCTTACTCATTTAGATTGAGTCATTCTCTAGGTTCTACTGGGTCTGACTTAGTGATTTAGATAGACTTAACTCTGGAAGTGAATCTTTCTCTTTGGCTTTTATCTGAAGAATAACTCCGACGCCCCTGGGAGAAGGAAAAAGTACAACCACAATTGGGCTGGTGCAAGCGCTTGGAGCCCATCTTTACCAGAACGTCTTTGCATGTGTGCGACAGCCTTCCCAGGGCCCCACCTTTGGGATAAAAGGTACTCATGGAGCCAAGCCGGGTCCCCAGAGCCGCCTGCCTCTCTTTTAGTCCTCAAGACCTCCTCGGGCATGAATGCTTAGGGCCTCGCACACTAACAGCCTCCACTTCTGCCCTCACTCAGATACCACAACACCCGCCCCATAGCAATGCTCTGGGTGAAACTCAGCAGGTCACCCCACTGCTGTCACTGTTTGACGCTGCGCAGAGACACTCTGGGGTTGGTGCTAGGTGGCGGGTGCTTTTATCTGACCCTGGTACTCTGCTGCTGCAGTAACACTGAAGGTAACCTCGGCTGGGATTGGTACCCGTAGCCAGGCAGAGGTGAGTCCCACAGAGGGCTCCTGCTGGGAACAAGACGTGCCTACCTCACTGCGCACATGCTTGGTGCCCGGCATCATGCCAAGGGGCTGGGGCTCATTCTTCTGTTTTATCCTCCCTGTGCGGTAGCAGTGTTGTCGTCGTACGGTAGCAGCAGTGGGACTGCACTGTGAACTTGGTCACAGGCACCATTAAGTGCTGAACCAGCCTCACCAGTTGCTTCAACCTCGAACTGTGTGTCACCAACACAGTGCTTGTTGGTTGGATGAGAACAGGACGTCAGTAATCATCCTTAACCTTCAGATTTTGATCATTGCAGTGATACAAACATGTTCTTTTCATTAAGACTGTTTAATTATAGTAAGTTCTCTGAGCCAGCTTTCCTGTTTGCCCAGTAACAGGGCGTCCCGTTCTGCTTGCTGCGGTAATTACTGCACGTGTGGACAGCAGGCCCGCCTGCGCCCTCCCCACTGTGCACGTGTGATGACTGAGTTCCGCGCTGGGTGTGCTCCTAACGCCCTTCCACGCCAGAGTGAGCCTTTTCCTTGTGCTGCTCAGGGAACTAGTATTCTCTTCTTCCTGCAAAGTAACCTCCTTGTATGCTTCCTGCCTCACAAAAATACAATCTGTACCCGGGTGACATCTCACTGGTGATGTGGCATCCTGGACATTGCTGACTGGCCTTTTGTTGACCGTCCAAGTGGGCCGTCAAAACCCTAGCAGTAAGCTGTTTTCTAACATACAGCACCTGTTCGGGAAGACTTGGAGGCTCTGTTAGTGTGTGTAGCTGAAATCTTCCTTCCTTCTTCCCCTTTTTATTTTTAAAGCCTGAGTAGGCTTATGAGAGTAGGAAACCGAACAGGCTTGCCTTTATGTAACTGTCAGCTGGGTCTTTGAACATGTTAGGAATCACACGGAACCTTTTCTAAAGATAATGAGTAGGTATATGTGTATGTGTTCACAGGTTTGTCATTTAGACTCAGAATTCAGCTGAGAGACTATTCAGCATGAACAAGATATCAAGTGTTTTAGCATGGTAAAGGAAAATTAGAAAACAATCGAATCTGTCCAAATGATGATACAAAGTAAACAAATACTACGCTCAGGGGTTACAGAAACCGCTTTGCTCGAGCATGCCTCCCGTGAGTCCCTACCCTTGGTCTGTCCCGTAGGTGGCGCTGCAGGAGGCGGCTACTCCCAGGTCGTGCCTATGGAAGAGGTAAAGTAGTCCAGGGTTTGGTAGTCTGAATCCTTTATGTAGCTACAGTATAGGTTTTTTCCTCCAGAGATTAACTTGTTTTTTAGATAGCTTAGAGAACAATGACTCATTTCTCAGCAGAGAAAAAATCTTAATATGTAAACTTGTGACAGAACTTGGTTCCCAAGTGTGGCTTTTGGTAAGAATGATCGTTTTAAGCAGGTGGTCAAATGAAACACGACATTGAGAAGCACCAGCACACAGTGAATTCAGAGTACTAACAGCAGGATTGAGGCCATGTGTAGGTACACAGTATACGCCTCGCGCACTGGTTAAGGAGTGTGTGCTCAGTAACCCGCGTTGGCTCAGTCCCGGCGGCGGCGGGGCATTTGTGGCCGCTGTTTCTGTTTGGGAGATGCTCCCCAGGGTGCAGAGCCCCTCAGCAGTTCTCAGGAGCTCCCACTGGGTCTGCTGCCACCAGTACTGCATTGACGTTAGCACTGGGGACAATTTGGCTGTGATAAACGAAGGCTGGAAAGACACAGGGCAGGCAGGAGAACAGTGTGACTTCTCTTCTTTTGTAGTTTAACCTCCACCTCACTGGTGATATCCACGCCATCACTGCAGCTAATAACCTCGTTGCTGCAGCCATCGATGCTCGGATGTTCCATGAGTTGACTCAGACAGACAAGGTAGGGTGCTGGGGAGCCTCCGAAGGGTGCAGCCTTCACCTTAGTGTTGGTCCCTCGGGTACTGGTGCAGGTACATGGCCCTGGGAGCCCTCTCATCTAAAAGCCCCTTGCCTGCTTTTCCTCAAGGCACTCTTTAATCGTTTGGTACCATCAGTAAACGGAGTAAGAAAGTTCTCTGACATCCAGATCCGAAGGCTACAGGTAAGGACTTTTCTTCTCTGTGGTAGTGTGTGAAATCTGGTGATCAATGAGGTAAGCTGTCCTTACAGCAGCTTACTTTGGACCCAGTTGCATCTATAATCACAGGTGGTGTAGATGGCAAGGGGTGGTGATTAGTCCTGGAGCAAGCAGAGCACTCACCACCTGCCCTCAGCTGAGGAGAGGACTGATGCTTCCGATATTATGTGGCTAAGAGTGAGGATACAAGGCTGGGACATAGTTCCATGGTCAACTGTTCACACAGAATGTGTGAAATCCTGGAATCAAGTCCCAGCACCCCAAAAGAAAAAAAGGTCAGAGTGGCATCATGGGAGCACAGAAAGCTTTTAGAGATTGAATCCCTGCTCTTCCCAGCACTAGGACCTGATGCAACTTTGTGACATAACTTGTCTCACAGTGCATTCACCTGTAAAACGGGAGCAGTCATACTTCCCTGGCTGCTCTTAGATAAGACTGTGTCAAATGGGTAAAGTGGTGATGACGAGCCTCTTAGAACTTCCAGTGATACAAACGGCCTGCTGCAGCATGCATGCCGTGGGTTTGCCACCTCTGGGTTAAAGGAACACTTCTATATTTTATTTGAATTTCCCTACCAAATATATAGTCATTAAGCATACACTAAACCACATGAGCCAGAAATCCCACCCCCAGGCTTTTACTCAAAAGAAATGAAAACTTGTGTTCCCCTGAAAACTTGAATAGGAGTGTTTTTAGTGACTTTCTAATAATCTCCCCAAACTGGGAATAATTTACATGTTCCTCAGTGAATGAGTGGTCGAACACACTGTGGTACCTCCATAGAATACCAGGAAGTGAGCTCCTGATAGTGGCAGTCCTGGACTGAACGTCAGAGGCGCTGTGCTGCCTCAAGGAGGCCAGTCCCGAAAGTTGTGTGCTGTGTGCTCTTGTTTATTGTGACGTCCTCAGTGAGCAGGCTGCGGGGAAAGAGACTATCAGCAGGTGCCAGAGCTCCGAGGCAAGACGGAGCAACTGTAAAGGAAGAGCACAGGGCAGCTTTAAAAATAAAGTGAAAAGAGAAAAATAATACTGAAAAGTAAATTCCTGTATTACTTTACTGAAGAAGTAAGGAAAGAAATTTTACCCATTTTAGGAGGTACCCTGAGTAGACACTGTAAATCAGTAAATAAAGTTTTCAAATTCTTTGAGAGGGAAACTAGAAACCCTTTTTGGGTCTTTCAGAACAGTGAGAAGTGAGGAAAAGTATGGTGTTGTATAAAAACCACATAAAACATCTTTGCATTGATTTTTATTGATTTCTGCCGTTTCAAACATATATACATTTATTTATTTATTTATTTTGCTGCGCTGGAGACTAAACCTAGAGCTTTGCATGTGCTAAGAACTCTACCACTGAGCGATAGCCTGAGCTCCTCAAATTTCATTTAACTTAGGCTTCTTAATGGTCTGATTAAAAATCTTTGTGTCAGGGCCAGGGGTATAGCTCAGTGGCACAAGTGCCTGCTTGGCAAGCACAAGGTCCTGAGTTCGATTCCCGGCAGCAAAAAAAAAAAAGGAAAAATAAAAAAATATTTTTAAAAATCTTTGTCTTAGTAGTGGAGTGTGTGCATAGCATGCTTGAGGTCCTGGGTTCAATCCCCAGCATTACCCCACCCCCCAAAAAAGTCTTCATACACTACTGTTCCTTTGAGCATATTTGGAAATAGTGAGTTAGAGCATCTGTGTCTCATGAGCATTTCTTGGTTGCTGTGCTTGTGTAAATGGGGTTGAGGGCCACACCTCTGGAGCTTGACCACGGGACAGATGTGTCCGTACCTTTGTGCCTGGGTGAGTAGGCAGTACCAGGTCCGGCAAGGGCATCACAGTTTTCCCTTGTGAATTTAAGGCAGTCTGCATTTCCTATAAGAGAGTCTTATCTTGAGATAGAGGTTAAACTTGTAAAAGATTCTTGTGCTTCATTTGTCTTATGTTTAAATTTCCTCCTTCTTCAGAGACTAGGCATTCAAAAAACGGACCCCAGCACACTGACAGATGAAGAGATCAACAGATTCTCAAGGCTGGATATTGATCCGGAAACCATAACATGGCAAAGAGGTACCAGAGCAGAGCTCCCGAGCCATGTGTCCTAGTTACACTGCACACCCCATTTCTCTGTGCAGGAGAATTATTCGCGTGTGCAGTCCAGAAGCTTGAGGGTCAGCCTTTTCACAGTGAAGGCGTGACCAAGAGGGTGACATTGCTTGTTTTTCTTGCTGTCTCCATCTCTGTCTTCCTTACTGGCTGTCATCAGTTTCTCTTTGTTGGAAGGGTTGAACGTTTTGCTGCCTATTCAGTGTTGATTGAAATGAAGGTGGTTGCGAGAAAGTTCATGCATAAACCAAAAATAACATTTTCCAAGTTTCATTTTATGCAAAAAGTTTTGGTGTCATAAAGTAGAGAAATTATGTTTAATCACTTCTTGAATCATGTGTGCCCTTTATTCTCAGAACTTCTGTCTGGCATCAGTGAATTGATTTTGCTTCAGCTCTTAGTCATTTATACCTCACGTTGTTGCCGTCTCTGTGACAGTGAGGCAGCCTGCAAGCCCTCAGCACACCGCAGTTTGCTGAGGGAGCTGCCTGGCTTCAACGCCATATGTTGCTTTTCTTTAGGTCCAATTGGTGTGGCTTAGAATGTATTTTTTATCAGCAGTGCACCCATCTCCTTTACAGAATCACTGGGAAGAAATTGTCACCGTCGTACAGATACAGCCAAAGGCGGTGCACAGGCCACCTTACTTTTATCAGCACGGCAGCTGGTAACATCTAAAACCATAGTGGTGTTTCTCACTTTGCCTCAATAGCTTTAAACAAATGGTATAATGTTTTCTAAGGAATAAGCTAAAAATCTACTTTGAAAATTTCGTGTCTCACGTACTTTTCCTTCAGGTTGTGTCTATCTAATTCATGCTTTCTAGAAAAGTAGAGGCAGACCAAATCCCTCTCATCTCCCCTGTCTCCCCAAAGAGTACATATATTAACTGGCTGTGTTATATGGAAAAAGAAGTTATAAGAACTGTGTGCTGTATTCTTCATAAGATAAGGATTGGCTCCAATGATACACTGTCCTTCGCTTAGGAGCACGTGCATAAGTATGTGTGTCCAGGTGCTATAGGATCTCGCTTTTGGTGTTTAACTCACTACAGTATTGGGGGTGGGTACTGTGGGTTGCACCAAGACCCGTGTTTGCTGAGCATGTGCGCTGCCACCGCAAAGGGCTTGCCTGGCATGTGTGGGGCCCTGGATTTGATCATTAGTACTGTGTAGTGGCTTCTCTTTGACCTCTGTGGATTATTCATATTTTTGTTTTTTGTCTTTTTGGTACTGGAAATCAAACTCAGGACCTTGTGCCTCCCAGGCCCTAGATTATTGAATTTTTGTTAGTTTGTTTGGGGTTTTTTTGGGGGGGGGTTCCTTTTGTGTTTTGTTGTTGTTTGGCATTTCGTACTGAAATGGGAGTTCCTGTCTCCCCTCTGTGCTCACACTGCTCTCCGAATAGCATTTCTGATGCCAGATGTCTAGGTTTTTTATCCAAGACCAATTCAGTTGAGTTCTGTAGCAGATACTGGCTGGGTATTCTGTGTGTAAACTCAGGTCTCGCGCTATCTGGAGCAGACCCTGCCATGTAGGGGCTGAGTGTAACCAGGCTGCCCCAGTGCAGATATCAATCCCGGGCCCAGCTGTCACCTCTCCTGGCCAGCTGGCTATAAGTTGGAGGTCCCCACAACCTCCTTGGGTTCGCTCATTTGGTAAATCCAACCCAGTCCTCAAGGAAAAAACCATGTTTCTTGGTGTATTATGAAAAATTACACCCGGGTTTACCTAGATGGAAAGTATGTGCCGGCCGTGTCACCTCCCAGTGGCTTGATGTTTTCCCCAGCCTGGCGGCTCCTCGCTTGTTTCTCAAGGGCTTTCGCAGACCCTAACCTCCCGCCCTGCTCTCCTTCCTGGGGTCCTCGGTGGGGCTGGGACTCCAGCCCTCTAGCCGTTTGGTCTTTCTGTTGACCAGGCTCCTCCCCAGACTATCAAGGGACCTATGTCACCTCGTTAGCATAATTTCAAGTGTATGCAAATGGGGTTTATTATGAGGCACATGATACTTCTGTCACCCTTAAAGTTCTAGGTGCTCTAGGAGCCTTGTGCCAGGAACCCAGGACAAATACCCACTATATCTCCTGTTATCTAGCATATCTCCTATACATACAAACCCCAAATTTTAATTACAGCCTAAAATGTTACCAGGTATTAGTCCTGGGAGGTGGGATTAGGATTGGTTCGGTGGTCTTTGCTGTGTTTTCAGTGCTATATAATTAGATAGCTGTTTTGTCATCAGAATAGAATGTTGTAAAGGAGAGGCCAGGCCTGTTACCTGGTGTGCTTCACAAGGCTTTTGCCCGGTTGTAAATTGATGGCTCTGTGCGTCCCTCGGGGGTATGAGGTCAGTGAGGCAGCCCCACCCTGCCTCCCACCGCCCTGCCACCCTATAACAGCATCACAAAATTTGCGCTTTCATAAAGGTGGGGTGTTCGTTTTGTGTTTTTATAATGTAGAATATGCTTTAAAATAGATTCTAGATTTCTAGTTAATTGTTTGGATTCTCTAGAAGGAATAAAACTCAGCCATTCCACATTTCTTTGTTCTAAAAATAATTCCTATACATTGATAGTATGTGAACATCATTTTTAAACGCATGTTCTAGCTTTGCCATCAATAGTCGAAATCAAATTATTAGCAAGCATTAAATTAGACACTTGCTGTAACACTATGTTGCTTCTTTGGCTTTATGGTTTTTCTATACTAAAAATTATTCTGTGTCTTCCCCTTCCGTTGCAGTGCTGGACACCAATGATAGATTCCTGAGGAAGATCACAATTGGGCAGTCTCCAACCGAGAAGGGCCACATGCGGACGGTAACTATCTTCCTCAGGACATGTCTGTGCGAGCTCGAGCTGGCTGCCTTGCCTCTTCCGTCCTCTCCCAACGGCTGCGACTGCCAGGCGTTGTTCTGCCTCCTCCCTGTTAAAGTGGCAGCGAGTGGGTGCGGTACTGAGCATGCCAGCAGCTTCGCAGTAAATCCCGTGTGTCACGCCTGTCGCCCCCCAGCACTTTCCTCCGGAGGTGGAGGGCCTCAAGTGAACATCGCTGCATAGAAATGGATGAAAATTGCTTTTTCTTTTGTAATCATTTTGCAGTATGTCTCTTCAGTGTAAGAACTTCTGTGTTGTCCCTTATATGTTAGGGAAAGCATAACCTCAATTCCAAGCAGTTTGCATGAGGATGAAATAGTTCACTGCTCATACTAGAACATTTACTTTTAGAAATTGACTGCTTAAGGCCTTAGAATTATAATTACCAAGTTTTGCTTTTGGAGGGTTATTTTCATGAAGTTCCTCGTGTAGTATTGTGTTGTTGCACTCTTTTAAGGTATTTGTTTAAGCCTTTGATACCCAAAAGGACAGCTTTTGCAGTTCTTGCTTCCATTTTAAGGAAAGGTTTTGCTCTTCATTTTCCTGGCCCCAGGCTCAGTTTGACATCTCTGTGGCCAGTGAAATCATGGCTGTCCTGGCTCTCACCACTTCCCTGGAAGACATGAGAGAGAGACTCGGCAAAATGGTGGTGGCCTCCAGCAAGCAAGGGGAGCCCATCAGGGCTGAAGATCTGGTGAGTCCCCCCCCACAGACACACTAGGTGACACTGGTGACCCTGGCTGTCCACTGTCCTTTGGTGTCTCAGTGATTACTGATGGCAAAAATTATGCTGTACTTAAGATGTTGGAATGAACTCATCAGTTCAACCCAGGTTTGCTGATTACAAAAGAACTATGAAATCTGTGGTTACAATACTGTGTGTTCAGGTGGTTGGAGGAGTCTTCATCCTGCACGTTTTGCCGTGAGCACATGCATGTCTTGAGTTTGCAGAGGACGCGTGGGGTCCGTGTGCGCCTGTTAGTGGCTGAGCTGGGGCTAGCGCAGGTCCTGCATGACGTGCAGCCCCCTCCCTGGGCCCTGCTGTCACTGGACGCGTTGGCATTGCACCCACGCTGGCAGCCATAGCTGGCAGGACGCCTGAGCCAGTTTGGTCCCACTGGGCTGGCTCTCCACTTCAGGTTATAGTTGAGCTCTCTGCATGGTAATATGAGGCTTAAAAAGAGAATCCTTACCATTTTTTTCAAAGCCTCTGTGTTGATGGGCACTAAAATAGCTGACCTGTGGTAGTGGTACGGCAGATGAATGTAGAAAAGGGGGAAAAGATCATCAACTTCCTGTTTCACAGTTAATATGTTAATATGTGTTTTAAATTTTAACACCTTAGCCCTTAAATTTAAAAACCCATTAATACCAAGTGGGAACCACCGCTTTGTCTAACTTGGTCATCAGTTTGCTGTGCTGTGAGTAGGTGGCTTCAAAGGGGGCCTGTTATGTAAGAGTTACTAAAGGGGATATTCAGTGTCCCTGTGGGGCGCACCCTGAATTTGGGTTGTACCCATGTCTGGCCAGATACCGAAGTTAGAAATAATGGCTTAGTCTAAGAACTAGCATTTCTAGTGCTTAAACTAGCCTAAGTGGATCCCCCACGTCAGCCCGCAGATTGAGATGATTCTTTGTAGAACTACGTGGGTTTTTCCCACAAATTGCATGTGGACACTATTTTCGTCCTCCTCTTCTTCCCTGCGTAAAATAACTGGTAGCTCCCCATGTATGTTAGAGGGGGAGGAACGTGAGTGGCCCAGTTGAGAGGAAGGTGCTGCTTGCTGCAAGGTGACTCACACGGCAGGACCCAGGGTGTTGGGTGTTGGTCTCAGAAGGGCGGTGTTGGCTGGGAGGAGTTGACGCCCCCTGCCCTTGTGTTGCAGGGGGTGAGTGGCGCGCTGACCGTGCTGATGAAGGATGCCATCAAGCCCAACCTCATGCAGACGTTAGAGGTGAGGAGAGGGGCCCCGCCTTGCAGAGGAAAGGACGCTGCCTTTGTGCAGTCAGACCTCTCTCTCTCCTCGGTTTTGCTTGCACTGTGACTGGAACAGTACTGAAATACCAAAGAGGGGCTTTGTCTTTTCACTCTGGAGAAAGTTTCCCATCAGACAGTAGCTGCCTCTATAGCCCTGCTGTGGGAAATGGGTGACAGCGCGCCCACGGCATGCTCGCTTCTGCAGGGCACTCCAGTGTTCGTCCACGCCGGCCCATTCGCCAACATCGCTCACGGGAACTCCTCCATCATCGCAGACCGAATGGCACTCAAGCTTGTGGGCCCCGAGGGCTTCGTAGGTGGGTGTCACCCGTCACCCCTGGAGAGAACGCGCTTGGCTTTTAACCTCAGGCCAGCTGGGATGGCATTTTTACAGCTGCTCTTGCCTTGCCTTGCAGTGACTGAAGCAGGATTCGGAGCAGACATCGGGATGGAAAAATTTTTCAACATCAAGTGCCGGTACTCTGGCCTCCGTCCCCACGTGGTGGTGCTCGTTGCCACCGCCAGGGCTCTTAAAATGCACGGAGGCGGGCCCACGGTGAGGAGCAGAGTGGGGAGGGTCTGCTCTCGGGTTTGCAAGAAGCTGGATGACTTGGCCCTGTGTCTGCATGACTGTTCCTGTGCTCCTGGTTAATAGGATGCCCGAAGCAAGTGGTCAGACAGCTCCTCTGCCGTCCGCCGCGTCACTCGCAAGCCTGTCATTTAGGAGGGCCGAAGTCGGCTTCTTGGTCCCCTTTCTGAGAAAAACATCTACCAGTATCTAAATTCCTTCAAGCACATGTCCTTGGCTAGACTCACAAGAACTGCGTTAGGTTAGCCTGTTCCCTGTGAACGTGAATCCCACCTTCTGAATAGTGACTCCGGCAGCTGGCCATCTACCCTGCCCACATAGCCGGGCAGAAGTTAGCTTCTAGGGTGGTTCCTGCTTGACAGAGCCTGGAACAGCCACAGCAGTGGGCAGCAGGGGCTGTGTGGGCAGCAAAGGAGCAATGGGCCTCTCAGGGCTGCTAGAGAGGGAGAAGCAGAGGTTGGGCTGGCTTCTCAGCTCCAGCCTGGGCTCTCTGTCCTTGTGAATTCTGACTGCCTAGAAATTACACTTATTCTAGCACCTGACATCTGTTCCTTAGCACCAACATAGACAGTGCTACATTTTCAGAAGTCACTGAAATTAAATCCCTGTCCTTCCTCCCCTACCGAATAAAATCTGTAGTGACCCCCCCTTTGTCCCAATGCAGCAGTTCTTTAGTGTTTTGGCTTTAAAGCCTCTTTATGTGCTTGAGTATTATTGAAGGCCTGGTGAAGGATTTTATTTATGTGAGATAGCGCTACTGATACTCAGTACATTAGAAATTAGAACCGATTTACACGTTAACACCAGAAGTTTTGTAGTGAAATTACTATATTTTTAGGGGCTGTCCATTTTCAGTCCACTTCTGTGTCTGGTGACCTGGAGACAGCTGCAGTCTCACCTTCTGCTATGACTGTGCTGTGCCCTTCGGGAAGGGCCGGGAGGATGTCGCCTCACGGGGAAGCAGGCCACACTGTGACAGTGCCCCCTCACGCTGCCCTGAGCGCCTGTCTGAGCTCTGGTCTTTATTGCCTCAATGTCCCCAGCCCCTGCTGACCCCAGCCATCCCTTTCTCCTGGCAGCGCAGGAAAGCTTGCTTTTCCTTCATGTCAGCGTCAGCATCGGCGCCAGCACCAGCGTTTCTTCCACACACCTGCAGCTCATTCTCCTGCCTTTGCATCTCCCTTCGTTCCTGCCCCCAACCTCAGGGGCTAAGCAGAGTTGGTGCTGGGCACCGGCCTTGCCAGCACTGGGCAGGCGCCTGAACACACAGCCCTGCCGAGGAGCCAGACCTGTTTCTCGTGACCCAGCAGACAGCAGCAGTGGGGAAGGTGCCTGCCTCCTGCCCTGTCTCCACATGGGCGCTCTGGCTTTGCAGCTCCGGCTCTTCCTGCATCGTCTGTTGCCCACAATGGTGCATAGAATCTGCACTTGACTTCTGCCCCTCCCGTCCGTGCAGTAGGGCTGAGTCATGGCCCAGGTTGGGACGCGAGCCTGGCACCTGCACCCAGTGAGCTCCCTGCTCAAGCACTCAGACACCCTGAGGGGCAGGCACTCTGTCATGGAGAGAGAAAGGCCTTCTGCTGTCATGCCCTCTGGCTGGCGGTGTTCCTGTACCGAGGTGTGGGCTCACTTTGTGGAGCAGCCGTGAAACTGAGGCTGTGCTGACTCCGCTCCAGATGTGACCCTGCGGGGCTGGCAGCTGCCTTTCCCATGCTCACCTTTACTTCCTCCCACTGCTGTGCTGTCTACCTGCCGGGACACTGGCCTTGCCTCGCACACATCCCTTCCCACCCCTGTTCTCATAAACCTGGTGGTCCTATGCTCCTTAGCTCAGGTCCCAGAGTCCCCTACTCTGACAGAAGCAGTCCTCCTTGCTTAGAGCTGTAAGACTGGCCATGTGTCCTGAATCCTTAGGGCGGAACACAACCTTACCCTGCTATGTATCCTCCAGGCATGCGGCCCCCTGCCTAACACGCAGGGCAAGCACCGTTGGAAACTGGAGCCGAGCAGTAGGAAGTGCACCTAACGCTGTTGCCTTTCCTTCCAGGTTACGGCTGGACTGCCTCTTCCCAAAGCTTACACAGAAGAGGTAACTTTGATTGTTTCTGATTACTCATCCTGGGAAGCATCACCCTCTACGTTTTTCAGCCTGGTCCGTGGAGAGATACAGGCATTATCTATGACCCAGGAGTGCTCCTGGGAGTGCAGGATGTAAAAGGCTTACAGTGTGCTGCAGGCCCACACAGGATGTCAGGAGACCACTATCCTGGACAAGTGGCTGGTTCTCGGTGGGGCCCTTTCCCTCCCAGGGGATATTTGGCCTAGTCTAGAGACGTTTGTGAATTTTTTTGTCTTTGTAAGACAGGGTCTCACTATGCAGGTCAGGCTAGCTTTGTGCTCACTTTATAGCCCAGGCTGTTCTTGAACTCACAACGACCCTCCTGCCTCAGTCTCCGGAGTGCTGGGGTTACCACCATGTATCACCATGCCTAGCTCGAGACATTTGTGATTGCTACAGCTAGGAGTGGAGAATGTGGCATCTAGTGGGGTGTTAAACGCCCTGTGCTGGACAGGCAGCCCCCACACTGATTATCCCACTCCAAGTGTCAGTTGTGCTGAGACAGAGAAACCCGCCCTGACCAGCGGAGGTTTCCTGTCATCCCTGCAGTGGCTGCACATGCCTGACTGTCAGTGAATGAGAGTCCCAAACTCTTCTCAAAGCAGAAGCACAGAACCTTTTAGAAATAGCTGCTTCTGCTGCAGATTTGTATTAAAGAGCCAAGATATAGTCAGTAACTTGGTGGTTTTTCTAGAAATATCTTCCATAAGCTGATTTGATGTGGAGCTTTAAACAGAAGCCCAAGGACAGTTCTGAGCTCAAACCTTTTTTCACGTTGATATCATTCACCATCAAAGAGTCATCTCCAGGACCAGTAGGGTGATTATGGAGCAACAGGCACTCATACAATAAGCGGGGGCAGCAGCTCTCGCCGGAGGGGTTTTGCTGCCCTTTTGGAGGCTTATGCCTTATCAGGCTGTACCGGGTCACTGTGCAGGCCTGAGGGAAGTGCTTCAGACCCGGAGAGGAAAAGACTGTTGGTGTCTTCAGTCTGCCTGCTGGCTGAGTTACGATTTGCCTTTTATGGTCATCTGTCTGATTCACGCGTAGGAGGGGAATTCACAGTTCTGGCCCTCCTACCACCCCACAGCCTTTCCTGTATCTAATTACAGTGACTGCCCCGAGAACTGGCCCAGCTGGTGTCTTCAGTTAAGAAATTCTACTTATTTAAATGGTTCTCAGTCTTCCATGCTAATTGGCTTTCATGGGATAAGGGGGTAAGAATTAGTGCCCTTTAGAATAGCAGATGAATCCTAGTTCAATTTATAGTTATTAAAGAAAAAAGAGCACAGTTACATATTATGAACCTTTTTTTTTTCTTGTTCTCTATAAGCTACATCTTTGTGAAGGGGTGCTTTTGGGATCTGTACACCAACACTAATGCTGCTGGGTTTTATTCATGATCCAATATATTTGTATATTTTTATAGAAGAGTATATTTTTATTTTTTAAATACTACTTTGAGGGTTTTTTGGTGGTGGTTTTGGGCAGGGATGGGAATCAGACATGGTGGGGAAGCACTTTATCATTGAGCTACATCCCTAGTCTCTTAATGTATTTTTAAGCTTATAATAATAACATACCCTTTTTAAGGGGAAAAAAAGAATAAACATTACAAAAATATCTGATTGAAGTTCTTTTAACAATTTGATGCATAATTTTCGACATTTAATTTGGGAAGGGGGTGGTACTAGGGGTTGAACCCAGGGCCTTTGCACTGAGCCACATCCCCAGTCCTTTTAAATTTTTGTGTTTGGAGAAAAGGGCTCTCGGAGTTGCAACAGTACGCAGGCTAGGCTTGAACTTTCAGTCTCCCTACTTCAGCCTCCCATAGTGCTGGGATAACAGGTGTGCACCACCAGGCCTGACTGAAAACAATCTTGAATTATGCACTCATTGTTTGTCCACAACCAGAGTTAATTACATTGTCTCCAGGTCCGCAGCTTCAGTACGTCCTGGGCAGACTCCTTGGTGACCCGGGTCGTAACACCCACATGGCGAGTGTGGAGTGTGTGGTGCTTCCTTGGCCCAGCCCCCTGTTGAAGGTTATGATCTGCAGTTTTCCAGTGCTGGAGGCAGTGATGCAATAAGCATACTTCAAAGTTGGTTTCCTTAATGACTTCCTTTAGATTTCACAGTATTTAGTTCTTGTTTCTTTTGTTTTTGAAGTGGTGGAGATGATCCCAGCCTTCTACATATTGGGCAGGTGTTCCAACACTGAGTTAGACCTCCAGCCCGCTATTTAAATTTATTTGCTTATTTTCAAGACAAAGTCTTGCTATTGCCCAGTGTGGGCTCAAGCTCCGGGGTGCCAATGGCTCTGCCTCAGCCTCCTGAGTGGTGGGATCTGCAGGTGTTTGCCACCTGGCCGTACTTAGTTATCAGGATAGCGTCTGTCCTCTCGAGAGCCCTAGGGAAGGCTCGCGGTTGAATTCACTAAAGTCTGTGAGCGTCACTGATTTCTTAGTTCTTCTGACGGTGTGTGTGGCGCCTGGATGACAGATGCCTCTGGTGCTGGGCACTGCACTCAGTTACTTTTTGTTGGAAGGGATTATGCTGTACGAAGGAGTCCGTATCCATGTCCCTCCTGAGTACACAGTGTGTCAGGGCACCGGTACAGCGGAGTTCAGGCGGGGCCACCAACCCCCTGTGACAGCCAAGAGGTTACTGAGACGCGTGTAGCTCGGGCAGATCAGCGGCTCCTGCCTGCGGCTGGCGGGGTGGGAGTGTGAACAAGCTTCACCCAGCCTGTGGGCTGTATCCCGCCCCGTCCTCCATGGCGCCCTCTCACCGTGGGGGACTCGGCCCCAGGCCTTTTCTCTTGTTGGCTCACCGCCTTGTCCTAAGAGCAGATGTCTGCTGGTTCCAGGAGGTAGTTTCCCTTTGAAGAAAATGCTGGTTTTAAATCTGCTCTCTCTGACCCTCTAGGTCTTTCACTATTGTTTTATAGAACTTGGAGCTGGTTGAAAAGGGCTTCAGCAATTTGAGGAAACAGATTGAAAATGCTCGAATGTTTGGTGTCCCCGTGGTCGTGGCTGTGAATGCGTTCAAGTAAGTGCAGAACAGAGGAGGGTGGGGCGTGCTTGGAACTACTCTGGAGCTGCTCGTGCGGCGTTGCTGGGGCTTCATCCCATCCTCGGCCCGGGGCTGCCGTTCTAGCCTTGGGGTGGCCCGGATACCCGTCCCAGCCACCTCAGCACCACCTCTGCTGCTGCATGCCCCGAAGTCAGATTGGGTCCCACAGGCCCCTTGCCTCTGGGTGAGATGGGTAACACACGGGCTTGGGGTTAAGCTCCGTGTACGTCTTACAAGGCTTTTTGTGCTGACATAAGGTCACAAGCTGCAGTGTTCATTATTTCACCAGATCTGATGGGATATTGTCTTCACAGAGTTGAATTTGCTGAGCCGGAAGTATTCCTGGCAGAATTTATGTGGGTTGTTCACCATCATCATAGTACTGATTTGGGTTTTGCTATAGTGGCCTCACCACCGTAGGTGAGAGGCAAATGTTTAAAAAGCTCGCATTTATTAATTCTCAATGGTGTGCCAGGAAGGTTCCAAAAACTTTATGTGTATTTATTATTCAAACCTCATGAAGCTGGGGATATAGCTCAGCAGCGCAACACAGCACCTGCCTGTGAGTTTGTGAGGTTTTAAGTTTGATTCCTGGTACCAAAAAGGTAGAAAGAGTCAAAAACCTACTGCTGGGCATGGTGGTACAGGCCTGTAATCCCAGCATGTGGGAGGCTAAGGAAGGAGGATTGCTGCAAGTTCAAGGCCAGCCTGGGCTCCGTAGTTGAGTTCAGGGGCAGCCTGAACTATACAGCAAGATTCTGTCTCAAAAAAAAAAAACCCTCATAACATCCCAGTGAAATAAGTGCTATGATTATTTCCATTTTACATATGTGGAATTTGAGGCCCATAGATAGGAACTAACTGGCCACCGTCACCCAGTTGGGTGAGATTCAAATCCTACACTATTAACCAGATTCCTGTCCATTCATCAGTGAGTAGCTCGTGGCATGAAGGAGAAACGCCCTCCCCTCCCCAGCCACCCTCTGTACTCTAACAGGAAGCTCTGCCTTTGCAGGACAGACACAGAGGCTGAGCTGGACCTCATCAGCCACCTTGCGAGAGACCACGGGGCTTTTGATGCGGTCAAGTGCACGCACTGGGCAGAAGGAGGCAAGGGTGCTTTTGCCCTGGCTCAGGCCGTGCAGAGAGCCGCACAGGCCCCCAGCAGCTTCCAGCTCCTTTATGAACTGGAGGTGGGTTACTTCCTGTACGGGGGCAGTTCCTGTGTGGCCCCCTCTGAGGAGCCCAAAGTAAACATCAGCCTGGGAGTTTGGATCCCCGTGGGCGGGTTACAAGACCATAGCCTGGGGTGGGGCAGGACTAGCTTGGGAGGCCTTGCACATCTTGGCTCTGAAAAGCTTCCTAGAACAAGTTCTTGTGCGGCGGAAGGGAGGGTGTGTGTACAGCCCAGTGTGTAACTCAGTGCACCCTTTCACCTAAAGCACTAACCATATTGCAGCAAATCAGCACATAGGTCAGACTCAGAAAAGTCTCCTGTGCACTTCTCAGTAATAGAGCAGAGAAGGGAGCTCCTGGGTTCCCTTCCCGCCCCCTGGAACCTGCCTTAGTGCAGAGACTTCCTCAGGTGCGAAATCAAAGCACCTCAGCAGGCATTTCCTTTGTTTCATCACTATTGAAAGTTAATTACATCTGTCCCAAGGGAAGCCCTGTGTGTTCTGTGACACAATACAGTTAGTTCAGAGAAAGGGTGGTTGGATTATAGGGTTGGATTTTGTTTTCAGTTCTCAGTCCCGTATATTTCTTTTCTTTATTATTATTATTTTTTTTTTTTTTTGGTCTTTTGAGACAGGGTCTCCCTATGAAGTTCAGACTGAGCTGACCTTGAGCTCACTTTGTAGCCCAGGCTGGTCTTGAACTCGCAATAACCCACCTGCCTCAGCCTCCTGAATGCTGGGATTACAGGCATGCACCAGCACGCACAGCGGTCCCATGTATTTCATCTGTGATGGGCGTTAAGTAGTTGTCTATAAAATCTGAAAACGTTAGGAACTTGAAATGTGTGTTGTGAATAATTTTACTTGGATTCCTTGGGCTAGTTACTGCCTTGGTTTTTACAAGATGAGTGTAGAGTTTGGAAAAGAGCCGTAAGAGAGTGGAAGGAAGAAATCTTGTTACCTAGGGTTTAGGATTGTCTCATTCCTCTGTGGACCTTGCAGATACGATACACTGGCACTTAACGTTCTCTGCTTGACTGATACTCTTCTTTTGAGCTTTGATTTTGCGGCTGGGTATGAAAATCTGTTCAAACAATCTTTCTGGAAAATGCCAGAAACACAAATTTGCACACAGACACCCCATTTGCAGGCACCCTGCAGTGCCCACTCCTGCAGGGCAGGCAGGGTATGCGGAGGAGGGAGTGACGAGGGCGTTAGGACCTGTTTCTGCTTGGAGCTTTGCCCTGTTGTGAGAGACAGGGAGCTGCCGTTTTTGTCTTGTTTAGCATCTGCTATTCTTAAGTCATCCCCAACCAAAGTGCTTATGCTTCAAAGTTCTGAATGTGCCCTGGCAGTTAATAAGCTCTAGTTATAAGATACATATGAGTGCGGTCTGCTGCATCTGTTTTTTCCTTTTTTTTTTTTTTTTTTTTGGTCTTTTTGAGACCGGGTTTCATGATGCGGTTCAGGCTGGCCTTGAGCTCACTTTGTAGCTCGGGCTGGTCCTGAACTGGCAACAACCCTCCTGCCTCCGCCTCCCAAGTGCTGGGATTACAGGCGTGTGTGACCATGCCTGGCCTGTTCCATCTTTATAAAACCATTTTTGAATATTCACTTTATTTATATCCATTATCCAAAGCTCCTCTGTAAATGATTACTGTTCAGTTAGAAACAATTTTTATTTTTATAGATAGATGATTGCTCCTTTCAAAAAACATGAGCTGGGCATGATGGCTCATGCTTGTAATCCCAGCACTTGGGAGGCAGAGGCAGGAGGATCATTATGAGTTCAAGGCCAGCCTGAGATGTATAGCAAAGCTCTGTCTCAAAAAACAAAACAAAACAAAACTTGTCCAAATACTCTTTTAGCTTTACTTGCTAGAGAGTAGAAAGCCAGGTATATTGACTAATTTTAATATTTGTACATGTGTGTGTGTGTGTGTGTGTGTTTATGTACATCTCACCCCTATATATCTGTATAGATAGACACTAACTACCTTTAAGGGCATTTTCTACTTACTACATTTGGGGCTTAATGTCAAGATATTTCTAAGCGGTAAACCTTAGGCTGTTTCCATGTGCGTGTGGAAAACACTTCGTGGTCCCCCAGAACGTGGCCACAGCCTGGCTCACTGCTGTCATGTGCATCCAGTGACGGTGTCCCCCCTTCTCTGTGGTGCATTAGCTCCCTGTTGAGGATAAAATCAGGATCATCGCGCAGAAGATCTATGGAGCGGATGACATTGAGTTGCTCCCCGAAGCGCAGCACAAAGTCGAAGTCTACACAAAGCAGGTAGCTCCTGCCTGCTGCCCCTCACACCTGCCGCACTGCCCTCTGACGGCAGCCCAGCCCCTCCATGCTGGCCGGGATGACGGGCCAAGTCCCTAATCACCTAGGTGCCACAGGTGATGTGTGCCTGTGCAGAAAGCCACGAGGAGATGCGGGATAGCTTCACTAAAGTATTCAGAGCTTCTCCAGTGTTCTTCTCGTGTCTGCTAAGCCAGAGGAGAGTGAGGTGGTGGTTGATATTTATGTGATAACTGTGTCACATAAATTAGAGAACTTGTAGTCACCCATTATTGCATCCTCAGCTTCTCACCTGCCCTCCCCTGTCCCCTTCCCCCAGGGCTTTGGGAAGCTCCCCATCTGCATGGCCAAAACACACCTGTCCTTGTCTCACGACCCAGAGCAGAAAGGCGCGCCCACAGGCTTCGTGCTGCCCATCCGCGACGTCCGTGCCAGCGTCGGTGCTGGTTTCCTGTACCCTTTGGTAGGAACGGTAAGTGAGGCCACCAAGCAGAGCCCTCCCTTCTGAGTGTCCCGTCTGACGTGGATTGCTGGCGCTGCCACGGGCACTGCATTATCAGGCCCCATGCTGAGCAGAAGTTGGAGTTAGGCTTGTTCTGATTAATCCTTTTGCTGTGACCCATACTGGTGTCAGCTCACGTGTAATGCGATGAGAACTTCTGGGAAAAACATTCTGTTCCTGGGGCTAGTTTGCTCTTGGTTGAATCTAGGATGGGCACTGTGGAGGGCTTGACGAGGCCCTGTGTACAGTCAGCCCTCCGGATCTGTGGGGTTTGCCCCACGGAATCAGCCGACTGTGGATGGGAAACATGTAGAAAAGGAGGTCGTATCTGTACTGAGCGTGTAGTTTTCCTTATCTCTGTTCCCTAAACACAGCCGCTCCTGTCACCTGGTATTGTGCTTACACCACTGCGATTGTCTGGAGGCAACGTGCAGCACACGGGAGATGTGCACAGCTTATGTACAAATACGGTACCACCCTAAATAAAGGGCTTGAGCGCCACGGGTCCTGGAGTTCACTGGGTCCCAAAGAGCAGCTCCGGTTATAACTCCATCCTCCTAGCGGCCCCATGGGCTGAGGACAGAGGTTCTGATGTCTAGGTCCAGCATTTTGCAGGCTTAGAGCTCAGGCGTTCATTGTTTCTGAGGATAGACGTTTCCCATTAAAATGAACATGAATGATGCACACCTGAAAGGTATGTTTGCTTCTTTACAGTTCAAGGTGACGCGTTACCGGTGCTTTCTCCCAGGTTCTATGCACGTTAGGAGGAGCGCTGCTGACCACTGTTTGGGGGACACTGTCCTCAGCTTAAGGTGGTTCTTGTGCCCAGTTTCTCCTGTAGATGTACTCACTGTGCTGTATCTACAGATCTCACTCACGGGTGATACATGATTGAAAATTCAATTAAATAAGCCCAGTGAACAGGCCGAGGGGTGTGGCTCAGGGCCAAGCTCTGGGTCTGATCACCAGTGCGCCAAGGAAACAAAGTGGTAGCACGTCATGCGGCTGGGCGTGCGTGGCGATAGACGCCGACTCAGCTTTCCTCCCCGCTGGTTTCGAAAGGCCTGAGCCTGCCGCCACAGCTCTGCTCTCAGTGTGGACAACATCAGCGTGGGCAGCAGTGCTTCGGGCCGCTCCCACGAGCAGGAGGCTGAGCCTTGTTACGATGTGCATTGGTCTGGAATTTGTAGAAATTACCTTTTGGTAAAAATATTAAACCGCCAGTCCAATGGCTCAGTCATTCTTAATTTAACACCGAGTTGCTGTTGGGGCCTCAGCAGGGCCAGGGGATTTGAGTACTAAAATATTAATTCAAAAAATACTGGCTTCTTTTCGGAGTTTGATTCAGTGGGGGGGGGGTACATGCATGCTCTCCTATGCACACATATCTTTTTCCTTCTTTCCGATAAATAGCCAGTGTTTGGGGCTGGGGGAATCCTCTTTAGGAAAGAGTGAAAATACTGCAAAGTCCTTCTGGTGGCTGTTTTGGGAACCATCCTCAGTCTTCTGCCAGCGTGCACACTGCATGTCTGCATCACCAGACAAATGTCTTTGCCTTTATAACCCATTTGCTAGGTTTTCCTGCTAGGCCTGAAGGCCAGTGCCTTCTCTCCCCTGTCTGCCCCACGCTCGACGCTTCCTTATCTCTCCCAAAATGCAGGAATAGAAACCAGTTGTCACATCCCAGTAGCACTTTCCGAGAGTAGTGGCAGGTTCCTCAGTGTCAGAGGTGGGTTTTCTGATGTACCAATGTTTTGTGTCACAGGTGACTCATCTTTTTTTAATGACATTTTTATAGTTTTAGAAGTTTAGCCGAAGCTGTTTTCTTGTCTAGGTCTGGTTTGGAATTTGTGTGTATTCATTATACAGGGCATTATTACAGGTAAAAATGTGTAAGTTTTCATTTATAACCTATACAGATTTGCATCTAAGCAGATACTTGTCAAAGCCAAGTCTTCAGAAAAGAAGTAAGAACAAATATAATTGGTTTGTAAGGCGTACAAGTTTAGTTTTTGAAGGCCCCACAGGACCAATCAGTAGTGACTGTGAAACTGTCTAAATTGTATCTAGACATGTCGTGGGCCAAGCTGAAGGATGTGAATTTGTAATGTCACGCTGCTGAAGCCAAAGCACATGGGCACCTCAGCCTCCCTGGCCCCTGCACGCCTTGCGACATTGACAGAGAAGGCAGGCGTGACGCTTGGCACTCGTATGTGGGACCTGAGGGTTTTCCTTGAGTTCATAATAGGATACGTGACTGGATTTTTAATACATAACAAGAAATGCTCCCACTTTATTGATATAATTACAAGATGATTCTCTCTCGGACAAAAGGGAAGGTGGATGAAAGATTATGTGTATTTTTATGTTGCCTGTGTGTGGGTTTTTGTTTTGTTTTTGAGATAGGGTCTTGCTATGTAGTATATTTGAACTGTGTGGCCCAGGTTGGTCTCAAACTTGGAGTGATCGTCCTATCTCAGCCTCCCAAGTGCTGGGGTTATAGGAATGCACACCATGCCTACCTTCTAAATTCATTTTTGGGGGGTTTACTGGGAGTTGAACTCGGGACCTTGCACTTGCCAGGCAGGCGCCTGTGCCGCTGAGCTACATCCCGGCCCTGAATTCACTTTCTGTGCTGCTTTCCATCCTAGATGAGCACGATGCCCGGACTCCCTACCCGGCCCTGCTTTTATGATATTGACTTAGACCCTAAAACGGAACAGGTGAACGGACTGTTTTAGATAGGTAAGTTGTTAGTGGGAAAGAGTCTGTTCCCTTCCTTCTGTAGTACGTCTGTGCATTATAGGGCTCCAACAGTAGCAACAAAAATTCACTCTCTAATGCTCTCAAAACATTTCTGACTTCACCAAGGGGAGAGTTAGCGCTGAGAGTGGATAAAATACTTTCTCACCACGTCTTTGGAAGAATAGCAGGCCTTGTCACAGGCTGGCAGTGCGGAGGGAAAGCTGCTGTCTGTTGGTCCATGGAGCTGGGGGGAGAGGGAGGAGTCTCCTGAAGAACTTGGGGTTCAGAATCCACTAATTCTGAACACAGGAGCTGTTCTGGCACACAGGAGGCCAGAACAGCTTAAGGTCTGCGTACGCAGTTTTTTTTAACAGTTATTAAGGCAAGAGTTGAATAAATGTCCCAGAAAACAGAGAAGACAAGGTGAGGGCGGTGGGAAGAGAGACTGGGAGGACGGGGCGGGGTACAGTGTTCTTCAGGAGGGCGTCCAGGATCCGGGATCACAGCCCCGGCTCAGGGCGGAGAGTCGGTCCTGCCCTGATCTTGAACAGTAGCCCCGTGGCCTTGTGGCCTTGCGGTAAATGCCGCGCGTTGCTGTGAAGCCCATTTTTGGACCTGTGCTGGGAAAGAATTTAAAGGTTAGCAGCTCTGGCAGTGCGAGCAGAGAGGGATGCAGTGTGGAGAGGAGGGAGGAACGCCTTAGGAATGCCTCGGAGCTCAAACATTGCCTTCTTTGCTTTTCTTCCCAGATCAGCCCTCTTGGAGAAGCTGCTCTGGCCAGACTCCGCTGGGACCGCCGTGAGCAAGGATGCGCGGAGGCTCTGCAGAGCCCCGCGTATCTCCCGAAATCAGTAGTGGGGCTCCCCCGGAAGGCCTCCTGTAGTCTGGGCTCCGATGATCATGTATAAGTGAACATAAATCATGCAGATGTCTATTTACTTTAGCGAAGTGCCACGAATAAAAGGAAATAATTTTGCTATCTTGGCGTTGAATGGCCCCTTGTATTACTGACCGGCTGTGCTGCAGTACCACCGCCAACGTGCACTGCATACTTTGTGATGTGTTTTAAGGCGCACGTGCGTAGGGGCTCGTGTTTCTGGGGAAACACATAATTTAGGAGCCCGAGGGGTGGGTGCGGAGAGGACCCGCCTGTTTACTGTGTGCGCTACGCCCCGCCCGGGGAGTGTTGCAGAGACAAGACTCAGGCTGATCCTCCTTAGAACTCATTTCTGTACCCTTAACGTCCGAGAGAAGGGTGTGCATAGCGCTAAGGTGCCGGGCCGTTACCCCTCCCTCCAGGACGTTTGTGGTTTCTCCTAAAATAGCCCCGCTTTTCCTCCTGTTCTGCCCCTCTTGTCCAGGTTCTCCCCCTCGTCTTTCTGCCGAGGGCCCGCCCAGCATCTGTTGCTGCTGCGGTCATGCTGAGCACTGCGGGGCAGGGCTGCCGAGGCTCCTCCGGGGCCCTCCCATCAGCGTTGTGATCGGTGGCTTGGTAGCAATGAGAGAGAAAGGCAGTCCTGTGCGTGGTGTGCAGGGAGTGCCCTCAACCCCGCCTCTGCCCCCGCCCGGGCACCAGGGAGCTGGGCCCTGCCAGGGCCTGGCATGCTGCAAGCACTCAGTAGAGTTGTCTGTGCTCCAGAGCACCCGTCAGGTCTGTTTGCAGACAGTGCATTGTTTCTGATAGGTTTTTTAAATAGCCTGTAAGTCATCTGGAGCGGCACTTGCTGAGAATTCAGTTTATAAACAGTGGGAGGAACAAAGCAGATGTCAGGCAACTGGAGAGTTAAGATCATCGTAACTAAAGCCCGGCGCGGCGGCGCACACCTGTAATCCCAGCACTTGGGAGGCCGAGGCAGGAGGTTCACTGTGAGTTCGAGGCCAGCCTGGGCTACACAATTCAGGGGCAGCTGAGCTATACAGCAAGACCCTGTCTCAAAACAGACAAAGGTCATCGTAACTAACATACACTTCCTCCCCACGGGGAATTAAATTGTCAGTACTGGTAGCAATAGTGAACACAGTTGCAGAGAGTAGATGACACTTTGTATGCCAGGGATTGTACACAAAGCCCCAGTACAATAAATAATCAAATTGTTTTTATTCACTGTTGCTTGGGATGAATGGACCACAAAACATGCCTTCAGTAAACATTCATGGTACAACTTGCTTTTTCTACTTAGCAGTATGTCTTAAAGAGCTTCCTCAGCAGTTTAAAATCTACCTAACTTCTTAGGTCTGTGTAGTACGAAACACGGCTGTGTGGTACCAAACAGTCCTCTATTCTCAGGTGCAGGTATTTATAATTGTTTCATAGTTTCTGTTACTATAAATAATGTAGCAGTGTATAAATCAGGCGTGGTGGCATGCCCGTATTCATAGCACTTCAGAAGCTGAGGCAGGAGAATCTTGAGTTGGCGGTTGGCCTGAGCTACATGGGGAGACTGTCTCAAAAAACAAAACAATGTAGCAGTGACTACACTTTAGATGTCTCCTGTGTGTCTCTGCATCTTGTGTGAAAGCATCCATAGTTCCTGGTAATAGTATTGCTCAGAGGTTGACCCCTGGCTTTGAAGTGAGAGCTGACGTTTAGTATAAAGAGAAATTATAATAAAGCAGATCTTTAGGTTCATAGTCCCAATGTACATGACCGCCAGCACCTGTGGGATGACCCCAACGCCTCTGCTCTTTCCCTTGAACAGCCTCCTCAGCGCCTCAGGCCTGAAAGGTGGCAATCTGGAAGGGTGGACAAAGGCGGAAGGAGAGGAGGGAGGAACAGAGGTTTAGGAAGGCTGCGGAACAGTCCCGCTGGCACAGGCTTTGTGGAATTGATTCTTCAATCTTTGAAGAGGGAAGGAAAATGTGGCACACGTCCAAGCTTACAAATGCTTTTCCCAGTGACACAGCATGAACAGAGTGACTGCCGGGAGGCTGGTGTTCAGAGCCCCACAGGAGCATTCGTGCTGGAGTGCCTGTGGGTGTCACCAGAAAATGTCAGCATCTTTGCCTCAGAGCTAGGAGTGCCTCTTGGCACTGGCTCCCTGTGCCCGCTTGTACCCCCTCTGAGCTATTAGCGCTTCCTGTCCGGATTAGGGTTGTGTGTGTGTGTGTGCCGAGCTGGATAGCCGAGCTAAATTCCCACTGCGAGATTACTCACTGCTGATAAACAGCCCGCGCCTTCTCTGCTGTGTACCTCTGAGGCTGTCACCGACACACTGTATATACACTCTTAATTCACAAGTGACAGCAGCAGTGATGAGCTGCCAAGTGAAGCAGATTGCAACCCAGTTACTGCTGAGTTGGTGCCGGCTCAGATCAAACCACAGGAGGCCTGGAGCTGCTGGTTAACTTCATGGTGTGTCAGAGGAGGGAGTCAGATGCCTTAGTCTCCGAAAGTCTGCAATGTAAGAGTCAGCAGCGAGGAGTTAGGAACCATTTTTGGTAGCTACAGGCCTGGAGTGTGGGTGGACAGGGACCAGGCTAGGAACGATCATACGACCAATTGTTCAGATACACACAGAAGCTATTTGATTGGCAAAGTGGCTACTGATACTAGCAAGACAAGCTGTAAGGTAGTTTCTTGTCAGGGTGGGGAGATGTATTTATAGCTCAGTTCCTGTTATATAATACGGAGCTTCTAATAGTGATACCGGGAAGAGCTTCAACAGTCTTAACTGTCACTTAAGTGCGTTCAGGGATGACAGGTTTCTTTCATGCATGAGGTACTGGATATATTTTTTAAAAACATCTATCCTAAAGAAAAAACACAGTGCAGTGTTTTATTTATAGTACTATACTCTCCGTGTGTGTGTGTGTGCTGGAGATTGGGATGACTTATAATATGCCACGAAGAAATCTGTTGTAATTTGCCCTTCAAATATAAGATAAATTCATGACTTACCTCAAATTTGCCTTTTAGCGCCCTCTTTTTTTCTTTTTCTTAAGAGCAGACTAAATGCTAAGGGATTAAAGTGACCGTTACTATTTCAGCCTGGATTTCCTTGTGCTTTCTAACAGGGCAGCTGTTCTGCCCTATCCACAGCTAGATAGATTCATTTTGTTTTGTCTTTTGGAGACGATCTCGCTCTGCAGTTCAGGCTGACCTTGAGCTCACTTTGTAGCCCAGGCTGATCTCGAACTCACACGGATCAGGCTCCGGAGTGCTGGGATTACAGGCGTTCGCCACCATGCCTGGCCTTTATTTTTCGTTTACAATTGCCGCAGATTCCCAGCTCTGCTGGGCTTGAGAGACCCTGGAGTTTGAGAGTACATAATGAGCAGCTCAGTTGCTTGGCATAGATCTCGTTTGGCTTGTTTAGAGTTCATAGTAGTAGAAGCAGGGTGAGTCGCCCATACTGAGTTTGCTGGATGAGCTAAGCTAAATTGAACCCCTACACACACACACGGGTCTGGGGGGTTAAAGCAGGTCCTTCACCCTGAGCTTCATCGCTAGCCCTTTCTTACTGTAAGGCAGACTGAAGTTGCCAGGCTGGCTTGAACTTGCAATCCCCTTTCCTCAGCCTCCCAGAGTGCTGGGATTGTAGGTGTACACCATCATGCCCGGTTTGAATTCTTGCTGTGGGGAAGGGGAACTAGGGGAGGGCTTTTTTGGGACGTCCTTTTTGAGTGTCTTGCTAAGTAGTTCAAACTTCTTGAACTGGCTTATGTAGCCCAGCCTCAAACTCAGTGATCTTCCTGCCTCAGCCTCCCGAGTGCAGGAATTACAGGCGTGTGCCACTACTCCTGGCTCTTGAATTGTTAATTAAAACTAAAGTGGATATTCCTGTTTTACAGCTCTTGTCTCTTAACGTCCGCCTGTAAACTTAAGGTCTTGACAATTGGGATTCAGCTGGGTGTCCCAAGAGTTCCTTCTTTAGTAAATCTTGGTGGAATAACTGTAGAGGGTCTTACAAAGGTAACATGTCTTCCTAGAAAAACATCCAAAAATGGATACCAGGGATTGACCCTCCCACTGAAGAGAGGTGCCGAGTGCAGCTGTTTCTCGTTCTTCCACCTCACTTGAGGCTTCATCTGGCCGCAGGGCTGGAAGGGCGGAGGAGCCTGGGATTACGCTGAACCTTGCTGGACCTGGAGGCTGGAGCTCACCGGGGCGCCCCCAGAGCACCCCAGGTCTCACAGCAACCTTTCGCTTCGGATGTACGGCGCGCTTTAAGCGGACAGAATGCTGCCGCCGCTTTGCCCCGTGGCTGGCAGCTTGTTTAGATAAAGGCTTAGGAAAATGCACGAGAAAACGACCCAGCCCGCCAGGCCGGGGACGGGAGGTGCCTGAGCGCTTTGCTCGGCTGGGTCTGGAGGCGAGGACGCCCTCTCCTGTCTTCTGCCCCCGCGTAAAGAGAGGGACAAGGTGAAGCGGGCACCGAGCAATGCCCTACACAAGGGCAACTTGTAAGGCGCTCCCTCAGCTTACTCGGGGCAATCTGCAGCCACAGGGGGACGGGCTGCGTCCTTCGCCCTCCGCACCCCGTCAGCCTGGAGGCGGCCGCGCCTGCAGACCCCGGAGAGAGCGCGCGACGGGCCCGCCTCCTACAAACCGGGATCATCCAGACCCACTCCCGGCAAAGTTCTGTTTCGGTGCCGATTCGCGCACGCAATTTTCTCTCCAAAGAACAGCTCATTTCTCTGTGCGGTTTTGAACCCCGGCCCCTCCCCATCGCCCCCGGCTCCGCTCTCGGTGGTCGCCCCGCCCCGCTTGCCCCGAGGGCTCGGGCGGCGCGACTCCGGCGGGGCGGGGAGCCCGGCGGGGCGGGGCTCGCAGGTGGGTCCCGCATCCCCGCTCGGCCCGAGCCCCGCCCCGCCGCCCGCTCCGCTCCGCGCATTGGCGCAGCCGGCTGCCGGTCTCCGCGCTGGGGAGGGGGCGCCCCCGCGTCCCTCTGCAGAGGGCTGTTCGCTGCGGCGCGGCCGTGCCTCCCGCGGCCCCGAGCGGTGAGGATCGGGCGCCGCGATCTGGCGAACAGGGTGTGCCGGGCAGCCGGCTGCTCTGGGTAAGTAAGAGCGGAGGAGGCTGCGAGTGGGGGCCCGGGGCGGGGTCCAGTCTGCTGATCCGGGCGGGTCGCGCCCGCGACCCCGGGGCTCGGCCGCGGTGCGGACCCGCAGGTCGCGCGCGGGCCGCGGGCGTCTCCAGCGCGTGCACCTGCCTCGCCTCGCCTCCTGTCCGGGAGCTTTTTCTTTCTTTACCCTTTTTTAGAAAGCCTGGGTTTGGGGGTTCGTGGCCGTTATAATTTTGCATGTAGCTGGAAGCTAGATTCTGCTCCACGCCCCCGGCATCTTCCTTTCGGAGTACTTTATCCGGCCGAGAGGGGCGCCGAGCCAGAGGCAGAGAGGCTTCCTCCGGGAGGAAGCTCCCGGTTCTCCTGCGCGGGGGGAGTCGTGTTCTCTGCGGGGTGCGGTGGCTCTTCGCCGCCCTGGGGGAAGCGGGAGGTGATGAGCCTGGGACGTGACCTGCTGCCGGGAAAGGACAGCAGGGACTCCCTTGACGGTTTCCTGAGGCGGTAAAGCTACCTTGCAGGATAAAGGCGCGTTTTGTCATTTGCAGTCTAAGATTCTGCCAAGCGTTCTATCTGCCGGCCGCCCGCGTACTCCCTCCCTCGGCCAGCTTTTCTGTGGGGGATCCGCTTGACTGTGGGAGCCTGGTACAGGTTCCAGTGAGCTTCTGGAGCAGCTGTCTCTGCACAGTTGAAGTTCGTTTTGAATGCTGCCTCCCCAAACGTGATCCATCCTCTGCTCAGTACCAATACTCACACGCCGAGGACTGGAAGAGAGGAGGAAGCGAAGCTCGGTGCTAGCCGAAGCGCGCTGTGTGAGACACGCTGTAAAGTGTTATTTTTGTGCCATCGCAAAAATGACTTTATGTTAGAGGCATGAAGTATGCAATGCCCAACCTGAAAAAACAATTTTTCTCTGGTCCATAAGCTTGAAATTTTCAGGGTTCGTTTTTTTCTACAGTTCATGGAGTTAAGGGCGACCCAAAGGACTTACACGAAAATATGAGGAAAAAGACTTTTTGCCTATTTTAGGACATTTACCAGCTAAAATTCAGAGGATTTTTGTGAATTACTTCATATCTCTATGCTTCGGCGCTGCGTACTAGTTTGTAATTTTAAATCCACCTTTTTACTTACATATAACTAGTTCACCAGATGCATAGCTTGCCAATTTATATTTGGCTTTTAAATTCATTCCAGAACCAAAGAAATAAAGCTTGGTTTTAAAATAGCAAGAACCTGCTGGATGTGGTGGAGCACACCTGTAATCCCAGCACTCGGGAGGCTGAGGCAGGAGGATCACTGTGAGTTTGAGGCCAGCCTGGGCTACAAAGTGAGTTCAAGGCCAGCCTGAACTACACAGCAAGACCCTTTGTCAAAAAGCAATCAATAAGCAAGAACTCAAGTCTAGTCTTGGTTCAGTTATGATGCCACAGGCTACATTTTGGTAAAGTGACCATTAAATGGGACAGAACTATAGCTTAGTGTGGAGTACTTGCCTTGCATGTGAAAGACCCTAGATTTAAGCTCCAGTACTATTGGGGAGGGGCTGTGAAACAATTAAAAATTTTTACATTAACGAATCTATTGCATATTAACACCTCCAGAGAGTTCATTTCCTGATGAAATTCTTTTTTGTTGTTGTTCTTTTATTTTGAGTCAGGGTCTCACAAGGTAGTCTAGGCCGGGCTTGAACTCATTATGCAGCCCCAGCTAGCCTCACTGCTGTCCTGATTCAGCCTTCAGAGTGCTGGGATTACAGGCTTGCGCCACCATGCCCTGCTCTGATGAAATTCTTAAAGCCCAGTTTCAGAGCACAGCCTTCCAAACAGGCAGTCTCGGGCAGTTTTGTAATCCTTGGCAAGCTTCTTCATTTAGACATGGAGGTACCACCACCTACTCACTTTGTGATATTTTGGGTAGCCTAGAGATGTATGTAAAAGTGCTTAGCTGCCTGATAGACAAGAGTTGCTCCATAAATGTGTGCTATCATCACCATTAACTCTCACTGACCTCCAGCTATGTGCACATTGTAGTGGAAAGTACCAACAGCACTGCAATGTCAGGGTGTACAACTAATTTCAGCACAGAATGACAGTCACGTTAGAATTTGCAAAGAGGATGTATGAAAAGTAGTACCTCCTTGATGGAACGTACATTTTTAGAAGAGAAACGTTATGACACAATGGCAGAAACTAGACAGTAAAAACTCTCCTTTCTATCTCTGGCTAGGACTTTATCAGGCAGTATGGCTTCTGGCAGGCCAGTTAACCCCTTTGCAGTGCTATTGTATCCTGTGGCTGGATTGAATGATCTTAAATCTTTAAAGTCCTTTGGAACGTCAGAATCCTTTGAGACAACCTCTTGCTATGTAGTCCAGGCTGGCCTCGAACTTACCTCGATCCTCCTGGCCGAGTCTCCCAAGTGCTGGGATTACAGTCATGGGCCAGCACACCCAGCTTGTAGCTTCAAACTTCTTGGTTGCTCATGGTAAAAACTGCATCAGCTTGCTTAACAGCCAGCATGGCATGTTGTTGTTTGCTAGACTTGCAATTTCGGGTCATAAATAACCCATAAAGACAGCACAGCTACATAACTGGTAATATCAGCTCTGCAGAGCAATCCAAAATGAGAATTTCAACAAACAGAATAAAACAAAATATATTTATACTGAAATCTTTTTGACAGCTGACAGCGCAAAAAGTTATTTCAGTAAGCTACATGGAAAACATGCCTGGTAAAAATCGCCATTCAACTGAAGTGGTCTCTTTGAAAATAACAGGCTCACTGTGAAATAAAATACCATTTTCTCTTCTCTCACCAGATTGATCTTCGAGTAAGCAAAAATGTAGGCAGTAAAGGGTTTTCATGGAAGAAATCAAAGAGAAAAGGTTAAAGCTGTAGCGAAAGCAGGTATCTGCATACCGGAGAGACCATCTAGAACAACAGGATGGAGTGAGGCAGAAGGAACGAACACACCTGGAAACATTTGTTTTCACAGTTCTGTCTGCCTCCCGTAAGGATGCCATAGGAAAAAGAGGACATATTTTTTTAAAGAATGCAAAAGTATAGTGTAGAAATGGAGGCCACAGTTTCTGAAATCCAAGTAGAAAATAAGGATGAGACGAGATCTGCTGAAGTTAGCCCTCAGGATGAGGGGCAGAAGGAGAGAACATCTATGCTTTGCTTCAAGGGAAGAAAGCAGGCAGCCAGGGTGTCGAAGCCCAGAGCTGGCACTGAGGCTGCTGCTGCAGCGAGGAAGGCCCCCCTAGAAGCGGAAGCTTCTGGCCAGCCACAGCGTCCAGCGGGTGCCTGGGCCTCAATCAAAGGTCTGGTGACGCGTAGGAAAAGGTCAGATCCTTCAAAGCAGCAGAAGCCATCGGAGGCTGAGGTACAACCTGAAATAAAGGCCGAGGATGCTGATCTTTCTAAGAAAAAGGCTAAATCCAGATTTAAGATCCCCTGCATAAAATTCTCACGAGGGCCACAAAAGAGTCATCATGCCAAAACTGTAGAAGACTCGGGCTGCAGTGTGAAAGTCCAGGGTGAGGCCGAAGCTTTGGCTGGACAAACTCAGGCCCAATCCAACAACCAGGCAGCAAAGCCTAAGTCCACCCAAGAGCCAAGCGAAGGCATCGCACAAACAGACAGCAGTGAGCTCCAGGAGTCCAAGGTGAGCAACAGCGTAATGCCCGGGGAGAGTGTGATTTCAGTAGAACTCGAATTAGGTAATGGGCACTCTGCTCTTCAGACAGGACCTCTAACCCTTGACAAGGAAACCGACATGATGGAGGGGGGGCCAAGTGCCCACTCCCAGCAAGCAGGCCCACTGGAAAGCTCCGAAACAGGCAGCCAGCCGCCAGGGCCTTCTGACGCCACCCCTTCACCTGCGACCCCGGATCAGCAAACTGTGGCAGAATCCAGTGACAGTACCTTAGAAGGTGAAGCAAACCGGGAAGACCTCGAAAGTAGAGAGACTGCGGCTGAAGAAGAGAAGAAGCCAAAGGGTGCTGCACTGGGCGAGGAACCAGACTTGGAAGAGAATGAGATCAGTGTAGAAAAACCCAAGTCAGAAGAAAGCAAAACAATGGAACCCATCGCCATTATTATTACAGACACAGAAGTCAGTGAATTTGACGTTAAAAGATCTAAAAATGTCCCTAAGCATTTCTTAATTTCCATTGAAAATGAGCAAGTCGGGTTTTTTGCTGATGACAGTGATTTTGAGGGTAGAACTTCGGAACAGTATGAAACACTCTTGATAGAAACAGCCTCTTCTCTTGTCAAGAATGCCATCCAGCTGTCTATAGAACAGCTGGTTAATGAAATGGCCTCTGAGGATCATACAATAAACACTGTTCTACAGTGACTCGATTTCCAAGTCACGGGAGCAGACTTACAGAGGAACTAACACATTGGCAGCATTTCCCCTTCGGTAACAAATGAGAGATGTATCGTCTGTGGATTGGGAAGGTACAGTTCCAGCACAGAAGGACTATACGGTAGGTTGTTTATGAAACTCTACCACTGAACTGCAGCCAGATCTCGACTGGAAGACGTCAGCAGAGACTGCCGTGCAAAGTGACATACCGGGAGTTGCTCCGTGGAGGCTGGAATCCTCTGGGGAAGGAAAATGTACATGCTGAGCGCTTGCAGGGTGCCGTGCCCTTCTTACTGGCTCTGTTTTGCTGTCACAGACACTGGTTTCCCTTTGATAGTTCCACCCTGGGTACAGGTCAGCATCACCTTTGATTTTCCAAGACTTTTATTTTTTTTTACAGTGCACTTTTATAGTGTTTACAGTGGTGAATCAGGTGAGTTACTTTTGTGAGTGTGTGATTTTGTTACACTCCTAAGCAGTATACCTCAAAGAATATATTGCATTTTCCTAATTTCAGCAGAGAGTGTACAGAATATGCATCCTGGAACTAAATGAGTGATTTTCTAGTTTTGCTCAAGTCCCTTACAAAAGCCATTCACAGGTTCCTTGAAACAGGCACTAGTTGCCAAGTGCAGAAGTGGGAGCAGGGGCGGGGTGAGCGCAGCTCCCCCCCCCCCCCCCCCCCCCCCCCCCCCCCCCCCCCCCCCCCCCCCCC
>PVLD010002459.1:0-85485 GCA_004027595.1 Dinomys branickii | reverse complement strand
ATTCCTGCATGGGCTTTTCTGCTGAGGACTTTGCAGATAAAACAAGGGGAATCACGCTTTTAATCCAGAAGACAGACTTCCCAAGTAACCATGGTGGATAGCACAGCGTTCCTCTTGCAGAAATCATTCGTAAGTACTCTAGTCATCAACTGCTCCTCAAACAAGGCACAGTGGATTCTGCCAGGCCCAACAGTAAGGTCCTAGGAAATTGCAACGTTCTGGTGAGAACTTCTCTCTTTGGCCAGAAATGAGCCGTGTACAGTTACGCTGGAGCACCTATTTTCAAAGTCAGTGTGTCTCTGTGTTCAGACCAGTAAAAAGCATTTTACGTGAATATTTAAAATTAACTTTTCACAATTTTCAATCCAGTTAATACTTTACAAAAATGAGAAGGGCTCATTTGCATTTTATTCAGAAAGAAGCATCTGATCACATCGATGATGGCCACACTGTCTGAAACAGCAATCCTGTGTCAGAGTGTTTCCTGGTGTGAAGTGGCCGTGATCCTGCAACACACTTCCCTACCTCACTGGTGAGGGTTCCTGTTGTGTGTTCCCTCATTGTCTAAGCTGCGTCTCGGTGTTACTACCTGAAACGGTCAAGTAATGGAACCAGATGAAGTGCGAATGCCAGAGTATCTGCTTATGAACTCCATCTCGGAGGGAAGAATATTAGCTATTTGAAATGACCTGGGTGAATTCTTGCATTATTAATGGATAGCGTATACAAAGTATATGCTAAGCCAGGCGTGGTGGCGCACGTCTTTAATCCCAGTCCTCGGGAGGCTGAGGCAGGAGGATCATTGCGAATTCGAGGCCAGCCTGGGCTACAAAGTGAGGTCAAGGCCAGCCTGAACTGCATAGTGAGGTCCTGTCTCAAAAAGACAAAATAACAACAACAAAAAGCAAAATATGTGCTATGTGCTAATTTTTTCCTATAGTTTGGTGTGTGTGTGTGTACGCACCCGTACATATTAATGGGACCTGTGACAGAAGCAAATCTGACTTAGGATTGAAGCAAATAATGAATATGAGCAAAATTCTTTGCCAAAGTGCAAAAGTATCTCCCCCAGGTTTTCCTGCCCTCATGTTTATAATCTTGGGGGAAAATCCTTCCATGGGATGAGACAAAATGTGGGTTTCTTAATACATGCCCAAGAAATCAATTTATTCTAACTGTACAACTCTTAAACATTTTTTATTTAAAAAGATTAAGACATCTTTGAAAAATATCCTTTAATTCACTATATGTGGTGCTAATGGACTTAGATAGCTACCAGCAAATATATTTTAAAATGAGCAATTTAAATAACCTGATTAAGGTTGGTGGAATTTTACAGTTTTGAAGAATCCTGTCACTTATCATAAGGATGGCACCAAGCCGATGCAGTTACGTTGTTTTTATTTTTTTCTATTTTAAAGAGAATAAAAATTTTAATAACAGTGAAAATGACTAGATGATAGAAGATTAACAATGGTTGTTATATTGCATATTGTTATCTTCAAAGTAGCTGTTCAGGTTACCAGATACAGGCATACAAAATTGATCAAACAATTAAGTATTAACTGGTCCTTTCAGTAAACCAACAGAAATTAGTAGTATAATTATCTTAACTGTCTTGTGTGTATATATATATATTTTTTTTTTTCTTCTTTCTTTTCTCTTTTCCCTCTTCCCAGTTGTTCTTTTGAATAGTTTCTTTCCCTTTCACAATATCCATTGTACCTTTCAGATTTTATTTACTGTTTCAGTTTCTTACACTGGGGAGACAGTACAATGTTAATACATGCGGGTCTGATTGATTTCACTTATGGATATGATCTCTTGTTGCATCTATTTACCTATAAAAGCCCCAAGTTTATCCTTCTTTATAGCTGAGTAATTCTCCATTGTATACAAATACCACATCTTTTTCATCCATTCCTTGGTTGATGGGCATTTGGGTTGTTTCCAAGTTTTCATTATGACAGACTGAGCTGCTATAAATGAGTGCACATATATCACTGTGGTATGAGGTTTTCAATTGGGGAAAAATACTCAGAAAGGGAATACATTGCTTTTAGTAATTTCTTATGAAAAAGCAAAGAGTAGCACTTAGCAGTTATTGAAGGTATTTTGGAAGGTTTAGGCATATTTGGGGGATTTTAAAAAACAGATACAAGATAAATATATGAATTTTTTGGTTAAGAAAGTAACATTTTTATCTAAGTAGTTTCTATGTTTTTTTCACAGTGGTTTGATAAGTGTACTTTTGATTAGAATGTATTGAGTGATTATTTTTATATGCTAAGCCATACACTCTACCAGTATTCATTGTTAAGCAGTTTCTTTTCAACCTAATCTGGTAAATTATATAAAGAAGATTTCTATTTAAAAACAGAATCCAGAAATTAATTGGTTAATCTAATATATCTGCTACATGGTCAAACCCAAATAATAGTAAATTTTGAGGTGATCAAAACCGTATTATTGTGGCCAGGTGTGGTGGTGCACACCTGTAATCACAGCACTCAGGAGGCTGAGGCAAGAGATCGTTGCAAGTTCGAGACCAGCCTAGGCTACAAAGCGAGCTTAAGGCCAGCCTGAACTGTGTAGCGAGACCCTGTCTCAAAAAGACCAAAACCAAACAAAACCCTGCATTATTATTATAAAAATAAGTAAAAATTAGATGACTTAGAAACCTCTCATAAAATATAGTATTTAGGCAATTTGGCTTTTCGTGCAAAACATTAAGTGAACCTAAGTAGGTTCTTATTCTGTTCATACCCAAATAACACTAAAATGGTCACTTAGGGCTTCAATTTAAGAACACCACATTCATTTTCATATGGATTAGTTGTGGTATGAATGCTGCTTTTAACGAACATTTATTAGCTAGGATTTAGTTTCACTTTTGAAGTGAAAATTTTTGCAAGGTTGGGGGAGTTTATCAGATACATATTAATCTTTTGAGTCAAGTGTTATTCACTTTGCTTCTTATGACACAAAATATAAAAATTCTCTCCTACTTTATGTAGCACTATTAACATTTTTTTTCAAAGCACTTTGCAGGATATAAAAATAGTACCTGGTAACATTTAAGTAAAGGTAGCAGAAAACAAAAGAACTTTTCAAACAGGAATTATGTTCCCTGCCACCTCCTCCAGCTCAAAGAATAATAAGCAGGTGGCACAAATGGAGTTCTGTGGAAGAGCTGCCTGCATAATTTTCTTTCAAGATAATGTATTTGACAGCATAAAGTTTGTGAAAACTTTAACTGGGCTACTATTTAGTAGGGGCTTAGGAGCTTTCTGATGCCCTTGAGAGGTGGTTATTTCACCAGCAGACGGGACTTACGTGAATGTACTCCTGGCTAAAGACTGTGAGGGGTGCAGTTCATTATGGGGGCACCATCGGGAGTTTGTACCGTAGCCCAGAGGGAATTTTATCCATAAGCTTCTAGACTTCAAGTTGCCTTAGTTTTATAGTTTAATTTTTTAGGAATTTACAGCAGAATTTTAAAAATAACAAATATTAGAATCTATTACTTGAAAAGATCCTTTAATGGTAACTGGACTGAAATATGTAGTCTTTCTAATTTCATCTGATACCAAATATATCTGCATTTTTCAACTACCTTTAAGTTTTGCTGTTCTTTAGGTTTATTTTCCTTGTTTTTTTTTTTTGCGGTACTGGGGATTGAACTCAGGACCCTGCACTTGCTAGGCAGGCGCTTATGCCACTGATCTATATCCCCAGCTCCTGTTCTTTAGGTTTAAACTCCTATGGTGTTCTATTGTGTACTGTGAGCTTTCTTATACAAAATTCAAAATTTCAGTTCATAGTACACTTTAAGGTACCTTGTGGAAAATCCTTTTGTAGTGATCCTTATTTAGTTACCAAAACTTATTAAAATGAAGCTACATAAAATGTAGAAGCCCTGATTAAATCCGCATTGCTTCCGCACACATCGGGCGCAGCACCTGCCAGGAATGCTTTGGCAATGGAATGGCTCCTGCCCTGCACGAGCACAGCCCGGGCAGTGGTGACGAGAGACGCTGGGAGGCGAGTCGGCGTCCGGCGTGGGGAAGGTGGTGATCTGAACACAGCTGCTGTTTGAAAGCAGTTTTTAAATAACACATTCATTCTGACGTGTGTTTAGGTACAGAGAAAGGCCTGCTTCATGTTCCATATGTATAGTTCTTTGTCGGTAAAAATGTTAAGTGGATGAGTTATTATGAAAGTAAGAATTCCATTTTCTTTTTCTCATTAAAATTACTATTATTGTGGATCAGATGCTAATATAAAAGAAATAATACTCTGTAGAGAAAAGGCTTCAGACTGAATTTATGTACTGATTATAAATACAGAATAAATGCTATAATAACTCATGTTTATTCATGTCTTTCAAAAGACACGGCATATTATGTTTATTCCTTTTTTTTTTTTTGGTCTTTTTGAGATAGGATTGCTCTGTGCAGTTTAGGCTGGCCTTGAACTCACTGTGTAGCACCATTGTCCTGCTGCAGCCTCCGAAGTGTTGGGATTACAGGCGTGTACCACCACACTCGGTTCATTTCTTAAAATGACAAAGGTCACACTGATGGTTTCGTTAGCTCTACCAGAAGTCCTGCCCTGCTAACTGGACACTGGACAGACTAGAAATATATGCCTTAAAGAGTATATCTTTAAAAAAATAAAAAAGAGTATCTCTAGCAAGACAGAAACACCTAGAACTCTAATTCAACCTAGTAACAGTTTTGAATTTGAAGCTCTCTATGTGAATTTGACAAAGGCACAGTTTCCAGGCTGGGGCAGTAGTGTTTGCCCTTATAAGCAGGGGCCCTGGGTCCGAACCCCAGGAATGGGGGATGAGGGGATGGGCAGGGCTTTCAGCATTTCTTGCTACTGATTAGTTGTCTTTTCTGCACTGTATGAACAAATTGTTAAAAATCTCTATGGTTTTCCAAATAACCAAGGCATCTTGATACGAAAATGCTTATTCAGATGGTACCTGTTAAAGCTGGGTATTTTAGACATTCTGCAGTTTTCTCTTCAGTACAACTCTGTGATAATGGGCTCTGTGAAAGACTCCTTCCCAAATCTTGACTCATTTAAAAGTCGACGTTACCTTCAAAGTCCCCAAACTAAACGTGGCGCCGTATTCCACTTACTTGTTAATGTATACTGCATGCCGTACCCAGGGTATTTAACGGCACATTTTTCAGAATGTAAACATTTTACTAATCTTTCTAGTAAACAGGTCAATCTTTCTAGTAAACCTTCCCCCAAGCTTGTTCCCATGGGCAATTCTGATAATCCTTTTTATTTATTTTCGGTCTTTTTTTGCAACAGGGTCTCCCTATGCAGTTCAGGCTGGCCCTGAGCTCACTTTGTAGCCCTGGCTGGTCTCGAACTCGCAACAATCCTCCTGCCTCAGCTTCCCCAGTGCTGGGATTACAGGCGTGCACCACCACACCCGGCTTTTGTCTTTTTTTTTTTTTTTTTTTTTTTTTAACGCATGGCTTCTGATAATCCTTTTTAAACAGACCTTTCGTGTTGAAGTCCAGAGTCCCCAGTCCTTTTGTAAGTACTTACTTTTCTTTCTTCCCAAAAGCTAAAGCTCACAGAGGATTAAATTAGTGAGCTTTGGAAAGAGTGTAGTTGTTTGCACTGTGCACGTTGCACTTTCATGGGCAATCTGGATGCAGGCACTGTGAACCGTGAAGAAACCCTGGGCAAAGAGAGGACCGTGAGGTGGGCTCCCAGCCTGGGCAATTCCCCAGCCTTCAAACTGTCTCTCCACATTTGAGCCTGTCATGACAGGGCAGAGTGTCTAACGGTTTCTGCACGTTAACAAGACTACACACACTTCCCTCGCCGTTTGCTTTGTGGTTTAACTCAGACAGGGCTTTCAGTCTGGATCTTTACGGCAGCGCAGTCCCTTGGCCTTCTACTCTTGCTCTGCCCTCCTTGGAGAAGGGGCGCACAGGGTGACGCCAAAGTAGACGCCTTTGCTCACCTGTCGCCAGCCTTCTTACTGCATGTGTGCACAAGTGTGTGCACATATACAGGAGACTGAGTCCAGGCCTGAATCCCGCGCATGTGTTATGTCACTGAGCTACAGCCTCACATCTTCCCCAAAAACCCTACTGGGCCATCTGTACCTTACGGTCCCAGGAAAGTGAGGTCAGTATGGCCACTCCTGGGTCACACTAGCAATCAGCCACCTTCATAACTAGTGCAGCGACAGCCACTGATCAGGCAGCTTCGTGTATGAATCTCAGGACAGAGGTGCCATGTGGAACTGCCATTTGCAGCATAAGGCTTTAGTCAGTGAATTGCATTTATTTAAACAGGTCACCCCAGCCAGGTGTGGTAGCGCACACCTGTAATCCCAGCACTTGGGAGGCTGAGGCAGGAGGATCGTTGTGAGTTCAAGACCAGCCTGGGCTACAAAATGAGCTTAAGGCCAGCCTGAACTGCATAGGGAAACTCTTGTCTCAAAAAGACAATAAACAAATAAACAGGTCACCCCGAACTGGAGAACTGCTATTCTCCTGCACGACCAAAGTAGAATTGCCCTGGTATGGCAGAAGGCTGATGTGTGCAGAAGGCTGATGTGTATGGAAGGATGAAACAACTGGATTTTACTCCAGGTAGAAACAAGTCAGCCTGCCTTTCTGGTCCTTGCAGATTTGCCACACAGCCTTTTCAGTGATTCTCAACTGCAGAGGGAATTTTATGGGTTTCCCTCTGGCCTCTCATTGTGTGGTCAGTGTGTTTTCCCTGAAGGGTTCTAAATGCATTGATTCCTATAGCATCTATGTATCTTAGCATCTATGCATCTTAAAACTTGTCACTTGTTTCAGACAAAGCCTTCGTCTCAACCCTGACAGTGACACAGGAGGGGCGGGGCTGCTGTGCCCTGCGGTAAGCGGTAAGCGTTCACTTTGGCGCTGCCTCATGCCCTGCTGCGCAGTCTGAGAGTTGCTGTCCAGGTTTGAGAGCGCGGCAAAGATGGTCTTCCTGTGGTCTTCCTCCCACACTAAAATACTCGGGGAAGAGGAAACAGGAACCACTGAGCGCGCAGCACTAGATGCTGCACATATGTGAACACAAGAACAGCGTTAGTAGTGAGAACGGGCCCAGTGAGACTCACTGTGAGATGCACTTACCTGGGGCCTGTGGTCTGCAGCTAAAACCCTCTCCCCCCACCTTTACAAGTGCTATAGTTGCCCTTCAAGAAGTAACAGCTGCGTCTTCACTGTCTAAAGAATTATCACAGATTCTTCAGGATTTTTATCCCTATGAATGTCAGTCCCTACAGGGCCCAAGTGTCTTTAAACTCACATATGGTTGAGTCTAAATTTGTTTTTTGGGTTTTGTTTTTTTTTTTTTTTTAGACAGGGTCTCACTATGCAGTTCAGGCTGGCCTTGAACTCACTTTGTAGCCCAGGCTGGTCTCAAACTCAGAATGATCCTCCTGTCTCAGCCTCCTGAGTGCTGGCATTACAGGTGTGCACCACCATGGCCAGCCTGTTTATTTTTTTGAGACAGGGTCTTGTATAGTTCAGGCTGGCCTTGAACTTACCATGTAGCCCAGGCTGGCCTCAAACTCACAGACATCCTCCTGCCTCAGCCTCCAGAGCGCTGGATAACAGGCATGTGCCACCACACCTGGCTGGGGGGCGGATGTTAAAAGGCTGGTTATTCACTCAATGTTGGGAGGTAAGAAGAGTTAAAAGTAAAAGAACTCTATTAAAGAAAAAGGTCTCCATTTACATAAAATGGAACTGAATAGAAAAAAGTGTCCAGTCAGCTGCTGAATTGGTTGTTAAAGAAAATGATCTGCCTCAAGGGCCATGGCTGTGAAGAAACAACTCAAGATGAAGAAAGCAAAGGGTTATTTTCTCCAGTTCCCCACTGATCTTAACTGTGTGGAACAGCAAATGGGTTTTTTGGCCTTTTTGAGACAGGGTCTCACCATGCAGTTCAGGCTAGCCTTGAGTTCACCTTGTAGCTCAGGCTGGTCTTGAACTTGCAACAATCCTGCTGCCTCAGCCTCCTGAGTCCTGGGATTACAGGCGTGCACCACCATACCCAGCCATCAACTGGGTTTGATGCCTGAGTAGAAGGCCCAGTATAACTGAAGTCAAATTCCATGACCTTATGTTAATCATTTGCAAAATTCCTTAAAAATGCTCAATATCACAACCATAACTGTCTACTGATACAATATATTTACATGTAAATTAGAGGCACCCTGATCAAAGAGGGATATGAGGGTATTACAGTACTTAGTATAAAATTTTAGGAAAATTTCTGTTAATCTTAACGACAAACTACAGTAGTTAATCACAAAATAGTTAAAGAAGCCGGGCGTGGTGGCACACTCCTGTAACCCCAGCACTCAGGAGGCTGAGGCAGGAGGATCACTGCAAGTTCAAAACCAGCCTGGGCTACAAAGTGAGCTCAAGGCCAGCCTGAACTGCATAGTGAGACCCTGTCGCAAAAAGACAAAAAAAAAAAAAGTTAAAGAGTAATATGAAATGTATCAAGGGGTGAAGGATGTAGCTCAGTGGTGCAGCACCTGCCTGGCAACCACAAGGTCCTGAGTTCCATCTCTGGTACAAAAAAAAAAAAAAAAAAAAGGCGTGTATATTTTCAAAAGGTGCACTAGTGCCACCTTTTGGCCAGATGAAAAATTTACACAAATTATCACAACCTACATTCACATTTTAATTTCACTGAGAAACTTTTAGAATTACATTTATTTAGTTCGAACATTATGTGAATAGATTTACAACTGTCTAAATAATACATTTCAGATTTTAAATAATCACATTTAACACTGTTTGAAAGCTGAGATAAAGGATAATACAATTTACTTCAGAACATACACATACACCATTAGAACAATATAAATTCCAAAAATTACTGGGACAGAAATCTCAAATTTTTTGTTCATTCCTGACAACCACCCAAAACTTGAAGCTTCCAGACCAGCACTGGTCTAGCTCAGTCCTCCCAGCACGCAGGTCGGTAGTTCCTCATTAAGGGCGTTGTCTGCACGCTTCAGGCTGCTCCGCAGCACACGTGGCCCCTGTCCACTAGATGCCAGTAGCAGCCTTCCTCTGGCCTCCACCTACTGTGACAACCAAAACCACTCCAACTGCCAGAGTCTCCAGGACAGGGGACAGCCCCGTGTGGCGGCTGGCTGGGGGGACTGGGCAGTTATTTTGTCAGACATACTGGGTGTACTAGAGCTTTTCTGGATAAGATTACTGTTTGAGTCCACACACTGAGCAAAGCTCAAGGCCCTCAATCCACTGAAAGCCTGGAGAGAACAAAAAGGTGACCTCCGGCCTGACTGCTTGGTCTTGGATGCTGACCCTTTCCTTTGACGAACACTGAAATTTCACACTGGCTCTTCTTGGGGCTCAGGCCTGCCAGCTTGGAGACTAGAAATTACTTTGCCTTTAGCTCTCCTGGTTCTCGGGCCTGTGGACTCACATGGGAATTAAATCCCTGGTTCTCCTGGCTCTCAGCTCCCCAGGTACAAATCCTGGAACTTCTAAGTTGCCATGGTTGCATAAGGCACCTTGTTATAACATCAATCTGTGTATCTACTGTCTCGTGGTTCTTTTGCTCTGGAGAGTCCTGACGAACACACCCTGGCTGAGGACCAGAGTTGTGGACTGTGTTGGGGTGGGGGCAAGAGGAGATGTAGCAGGGTGTAAACAGGGAAGAGAAATAGGAGCAAAGTGAGAAACTTCAAGGAAATGGCTACAGCACTGGTCTTTCCAGAGATGCTCGCTGGAAAGCACCCGATTAGGACACCAAATTTCCATCACCACCAGCTGTGCTTGGTGAATGGGGTCCACAGGTGCTGCTGTGTACCTCACCTCTGAAACGGTACCCAGCACAGAGACTACTTACCTGGGCAGTAGGACAACTGGCAGACACTGCTGCAAAATAACATAATCTATAAGCTAAGAAAACATTTTGTGATGAAGTCACATTAATTTATTCATCTTAATAAAATACATGAATCCACTGTTTCTATTCCAACTAGAAGGTACAAATTTTCTAAAAGGGTTTTTTTTTTTTTTTTGCTGTACTGGGGATCGAACTCAGGACCCTGCACTTGCCAGGCAAGCGCTTATTCCACTGAGCTATATCCCCAGCCCCTCTAAAAGGGTTTTTAAGAAAATTCACAGTACATGACGGAGAAGAGCTTATACAATGTATTATTCATTTTAGTCTCTTGTATTTGCTATGTATTACTTGTCATTTGATGATTTCTTCAGTGAATATTTTTATTATATAAGCCTTTACGATGTTTCTTTCAAAGTACTTCAAGTTTACACTTTGATCTATTCTGACTAAATTATTTGGCACAGAAAGAGAGGAGCTGGTGACAGTTACAGCCCACGGCTCCGCGGCAATATTTACGAAGCGGTCAAGTGCGGCACAGACTCCCTCTTACGTACAAAGCAGTCCCCCTGGTCTCAGAGATAAAGCTCACAGGCTCAGGACTGTGTAACCTTACCAGTTTTCAACAAAAACTAAAAAGCCGGGCGCGTTGGCTCATGCCTCTAATCCCAGCACTTGGGAGGCTGAGGCAGGAGAATCACTCCAACTTTAAGGCCAGCCTAGACTACATAGCGAGCTGAAGGCCAGCTTGCATTACAGAGAGACCCTGTCTCAACAAAACCACACCCAGAAATACAGTACAGAATAATCACTCACAGATTTCACTCTTAAAAGAATTTAGAAATCGTATTAAAATGCCACAGATCTACACTTAATTTAAAACATTCAAAGACACAAGTTACTTTACAAAAACCCTTCGCTGGCCTACTGTTGACCTCAGTTACTATAAAACACTGACAGTTATCATCAGGGACCTGAGTTACCACATCAAGATTTGCCTATACGGTACAAATAAATGTTAACGGAATTACACGTTTTTCAGATAATCTTTTTCCATGATTAATATGTACTTCCTTCATTTTTCAGTGAAAGCTTTCCCAATACTATTTTAAAACATACTAATGAATTACCATATATCTTCATTTTTCAGTGAAAGCTTTCCCAATACTATTTTAAAAGATACTAATAAATTTCCATATAATATCCTCATTCAACTTCCTATCCCTATCTACCATTCAGATCATCTTCATCAAAGAAATGAAAATGCTGTATCTTCACTGTCTGTTAGTTTCTCATGTGAAAACAACAGCTTTAAGGGAACTTTTTTTTTTTTTTTTTGGTCTTTTTCAGACAAGGTCTCACCATGCAGTTCAGGCTGGCCTTGAATTCACTTTGTAGCCCAGGCTGGTCTTGAACTCACAGTGATCCTTCTGCCTCAGCCTCCCAAGCGCTGGGATTACAGGCGTGCACCATCACGCCTGGCCCTTAAGGGAACTTTCAATAAAGCTGAAACTGACAAACTTTTATTTGAGTAGCCTTCTCACTTGAAGGCTGAAGAAAAAAACTGATAATTACACTATAAGTGAAGAGGAATTCAAGCAATATTGTTATTTCTAGAGCATTTGTAAAGAATGGTTTTGTCAATTACTAAATATTAAGTACAAGTCTGGAATTCACAGGTTGGAATTCCAAAGTTAATAGGTTTAGCTACAGAATATTTTTATATTGTTGGTTTTTATCAATATCGACAAAAGTGAACACAGTTTTACCACAAATCCTCACAAGACCCCTGTGAGGTAGGCACTGCTTTATTCCCACTTCACAGATGGGAAATCACAAAGTCAGAGCAAGAAGAAACAATCTCAGAAGTTATTTATCAAGAAATTACGCATTTGTTATAAGGTAGCTACCCTTCGATATGGAGTTCTGTAACGTGTAACAGGGATAAGTACTCAAGCGTTCTTTATTTTCCTCAAGAAAACGATGACGTGTGGCATCCGGAGAGAAGGCACATCATCCAGGAGGGATACTGTGCCTGCTACATTGATCAAAGCGCATACAGCACCTCCAGTTTTAAGCCTGGTCATCACTACACAGACCACGTTACACACTACTATTATTGTTCTGTGCCAGGAATCAAACTCAGAACCCGGCACGTGCCAGGCAGGCACTTACACCACTGAGCTATACCCCCAGCTATACAGTATGATTAGGATACCGGTTAGGAGTACAGCTCCATGTTGCAGAAGATACGGTCAAAGCTAAAGTCTTACCTGGAAGAACTTTTTAATTCAAAGTAGATTTTTTTCTTTTTCTTTTTTTTTAATGAGGAGGGGCTGGGGATGTATCTTGGTGGCATAGCACCCACCTGGCAAGCATGAGTGAGGTCGTGAGTTCGATTCCCGGTACCAAATAAATAAATAAATAAATAAAGTGAGGAATCATGTCTTTAAAAAAATACAGTGAAATTTAGAGCACAATATTAGGTTTATGACAGTTACTTGTTAAAAATGCCTGCAAAATGAATAAAGAAAAGTACAACCTCTTTCGCTCTGTAGAGTTCAGCGTTTGGAATTACTTTTCCCCTATAAAATGAAGTTCACAAGGGCTGGGGATGCAGCTCAGCAGCACAAGCGCTGGCCTTGCCAGCAGAACACGAAGCAAACACGTCCCACTTCCTAATATGGAGTATTACGAGGGCCAAGGAAAGGGCATTTGCTTGGTGTGTTTGGTTGGGTGGTCGGCGTTTCTCGGTGGTGCTAGGGATTGAACCCACGGCCTCACGTGTGCAATCACCCCATCACTGGGCTGTATCTCCAGCTCCTGGCCTCAAATTTGCAAACCTCCTGCCTCTGCACGCCATGTAGCTGGAGTTACAGGTGTGTACCCCACACCCAGCTGGCTTGAATTCTTAATATTAAAATAAAATTGTATGCATAAAAAGAGGCATACAAAGCCAGCCAGACACTGCTGTAACCCAGCACACCGGAGGTTGTGCTCTGATCCCAGTACTTGGGAGGCTGAGGCAGGAGGATCACCATGAGTTCTATGCTAGTATAGGCTACGTAATGAGTTACAGGCCAGCCTGGACTATATATTGAGACCCTGTTTCAAAAAACAAAACAAAACAAACAAAAAAAGACACAGAGCAAAATCCAGTTGATTGCTGTTTTCTTAATACTTATACATAGGTCTATTTCCATTTTAAATAGATGTTGTCTAGCACAGCCAACCAGCTGTAAGCAATTTTTTTTTTTTTTTTGCGGTACTGGGGATCGAACTCAGGACCCTGCGCTTGCTAGGCAAGCACTTATTCCACTGAGCTATATCCCCAGCCCTGTAAGCAATTTCTTACGATTTCTCTAGGCCGCCCTATCCTGCTGGCTTAGGCCACCACCCATAATACCTCTCCTCCCGTCCTTCAGCCAGACAAGGGCTTCCTGTGTCAAAGACAAAGAACTGGGAAAGGAAGAATACGGTTACAAAAACTGGAAAAATTTCCAGATGCAGTAGCACACCCTTATCATCCCAGCATGCAGAGAGGCTGAGTATAAGGACCACAAATTTAAGCCTAGCTTGGACAATTTAGCAAGATCCCATCTTGAAATTAAAAATAAGTACTGCGGATGTAGCTCAGTGCAAAGGCCCTGGTTCCAACCCCCGGTACTCCCACACACAGACACACACTGGAAAAACTATCTTAATGAGAACAATGAACTTTTAAACACTGTACAGAACACATCCCAAACAATCTAAGACATATAAAATCAATATTAATATTCGTGTTGATTTGGAAGCTTTGAAGGCAGCGAGTTTCAATAACTGCTTAAATGAACTAGTGAAAAAAATTTTAACTTAGATAAAATTCTGACCCCTCAGGGCAGCAACTGATTTGACTCATTCCCGGTATAACCAATCCCTATCAGTAGCTGGATTTTGCTCAGTCTTGATCCCAGGCCTTACCTCTTGTCTAGAGCAGAAACTCAGCAGCCTTAGACGTCCCGAAGCTTTTCTCACTAAGCCCACCAGGAAACTTAGCACTCTGACTCCAGCTCACTGCTTTGCATGTGAGAATCAGCTGCGTTATTCTCTGAGCGCCTGACAGACAATGAGGTGGCTGGATATGTCACGGGATGTCCTCAGAAGTGTTCAGCCTAAAGGGAGCTCAGATACTTCCATATGTGGTTAAATTCTAAGACCCACAAACCAAATTACTACATGTACTCATCGTGCGTTAGATGCAGGGCCAGGTATGGAGGTGCACCTGCACTCCTGGCTGCTTGGAGGCTGGGTGAAAGGACTGCTCAAGCCCAGGAGTTCCAGACCAGCCTGGGAAACGCAGAAAGAACCTGTCTCAAATGGGAAAACAAAGCAGAGACCCTCAAGTGTTCTTCAAATGTCTGTAAGGCTTACAGTTTAATAGGGAAGCCTAAAAAAAAAGACAAAGCTATTTTTGTTTTTTTGAGACAGGGTCTCAATATGTAGTCCAGGCTGGCTTCAAACTCATGGCGATCCTCCTGCCTCAGCCACCCCAAGTGCTGGGACTACAGGCGTGTGGATGAAACTGTGTTGGAGCCTTTCTTTTTTTATTACCCTTGACTCCTGGTATCTCAAATGTGACTGTTTCCAAAAGAGTTTAGGTCTATCCCTTTCAGATGAAGTCTGCCAGCTTTCTCAGGTGCAGAGAGCAGGCCGATCTACCACTTACTCCAGCAACCCTAACGTTTCTGGAGTTTTACTTTGTATTCGTCACCATGATAAAAAGGAATGAGGTTTATTCACAGTGGATGCTAAGCACAGTCTCAGAACACTTAACGGATTCCCTCTGCCAGTTGTATGAACCAGAGACAAGAAGTATGCCACTGACGTTTTTTCAAATGAGTTTTAGAAAATTAACATCAACTTAGGCAACCGAGGAAATCTTCTGACGGTGAGAGCAGTAAAAAATGATTTGTATGTTAACATTTTTCTCCCTAAACTCACAGTAACCTTTGATCATAAAAATCTCAAACTGCTCTTAAGGTCTCTAAAGAACTGCTCCAGATTTAGGTAAAAACCCTGGGATGTTAGTTAACACATCTCTGAATCTGTGGCTCGATGTGCTTATCTATGTGTATGTATCTTATTGTTTCTCTACAATTTATTTATTTATTTATTTTTTGGTCTTTTTGAGACAGGGTCTCACTATGCAGTTCAGGCTGGCCATGAGCTCACTTTGTAGCCTAGGCTGGTCTCGAACTCGCAGCAATCCTCCTGCCTCAGCCTCTCGAGTGCTGGGATTACAGGCGTGTGCCACCACACCCGGCTTATCTCTACAATTTATTATAACTCTGACTCTTCTAGTCTCTTTTAGCTAAAGTATTTTTTTCTTAAAAATGAGGGATACTCAATGTTACTTACATAAATAATGGCCATGTAAGTAAAAAGTTAAAATTACTCATGATTTGAAGTAGCCATGCCTCAAAACTAATTTTTAGTAATCCCAACACTATGGGGGGCTGAGGCGGGAAGGCTGGAAATGAGGTCCCACCTGGACAAGTTAACAAGACTCTGCCTCAAAAGGGAAGAGATTAACAGAGTGGGGGACAGAGCTCAGTGGTAGAGTGCCCCTAGGTTCAACCCCAGTACATACACACACACACACACACACATACACACACACACGTTCAACCCCAGTACACACACACACACACACACACACACACACACACACACACGGATCCAAATGTTTTACACATTGTAATATAGTTATACATTAAAATATCTACTAATTTTCTATATGGCAGAAAATATTTTTAAACAATCTTCATAGGGACTGAACTCATATGAAACATAAGCCAACGGTGACAGTTTAGAATTTCTTTTTTTAGTGCTGGGGTTTGAACTAGGGCCTCATGCATGCTAGGCAAGCACTCTGCCTCTGAACTACATCACCAGCCCCTAGAATATTCTTTAAAACAGATTTCATTTACCCCATACACAATTTTATGTTACTGATTCTGCAACCTGGAAAAACTTTGGGGATTCTATAAATATGCACTTATTCTAAAGTTTCCAAATTTCTACTCCGATTTTTAAGCTGTGACTGAATTTCTGAAAGGTGCACAGGGCTAAGGGAAGGTTATTATTAACTAATATGTCTCACTGGAGAAAGACCAAATGTATGCAGCCTTAAAACTATGGGGAAATTGTAAGAAAAAAAGTCAATAAAACTTGAAGAGGTAAATAATTTATGAATAAAAGTCATTTTTTTTTAGGATTAGTATAAAAATTTGGCCAGGCATGGTGGCACATGTCTGTAATCCCAGCACTCAGGAGGCTGAGGCAGGAGGATTGTTGAGTTTGATGCCAGCCTGGGCTACAAAGTGAGTTCAAGACCAGCCTGAACTGTATAGTGAGACACATCTCCAAAAGACCAAAAATAAATAAATTTTTTAAATTCTGAAGAAGCTGCTGCTATTCAACTAGGATAGTGTCCACATTTTCTTGCGTGAGCTCTGACTCTAAGGCACAAGGCAGATCTAAGTGTTCTTGTGACAAGCGAGAACTTTTCCCAGGGACGCCAGTCCAGTTGTCACAGTGCGGCTGCAATCTCTGGGCCAGTGCATTACCAAACCTTTGGCACCGGCTGTACCTGTAAGGTTTACCTTTGTGTGTATACATATGTTCCAGCAACTGGCTCTTCCGAAGAAATTTATGACCACAGATCGTACAAGTGATTTTTCTCTTCCTTGAAAAAGAAAAGTTACAGTTTAACTCCACAGGTTCTGTGTCTTTGGAGATCAGAGACACTTGGCTGATGTGCAAAGCGTCCGCGGTACCCCAGTTTGTGTGGTCAGGCTGCTGCTCGTTCTCCTTGACAATGAAGGAGTTAGGCCTGCGGCATTCGACAGCCCCACTGCTCTCATGAAGTGGATGGACTTCACCGAGGTCATTGCTTTCCAGGATGGAAGCAGGGACACCAAATGGGAGAGATCCAGACACGTGGGTATGGAGATGTTGTCTTAGGTTACTACGGCAATCAAAACGTTCTCCACAGTAATGACACAAGTGTGTTTTGATACTGTTCTCTATGAAAGAGGGGTCCGTCACCGCTGATGAGGGTGAGGGGTTGCTGTGGGCCATCACAGGCTCTGGGTCACACCTTTCCTGCTTGATGGACACCGCGGGCTCCCGGCACCCCTCCACAGCCTGGGCAGCAGGACGGGCCCTCTGCTGATCCGCAGTGCCATCATCTAGCCCAATAGCAAGAGAAAGCTGCAACTGGGGGTGGTCACCCTGGACGGCTGCTCTGCTTCCACTGCTAGTGGGAGGGGCTTCTTTGACCTCCGGACTTTGTTTGACAGCTGGTTTTTGGGTTGTTGAGATCTGAATGCCATACAGATTTGAGGACTGCACAGCCTCTGGTGAAAACACCTGGTTCATTTCAGTCGCAATGTGAGAAAGGTAGTCAGCATGAAGAAATCGAATCCCTTCCTCCAAACGACCATGATCCACACTCTGTTTTGGCCCTTTCCCCGTGTACATAATATGCAACAAATAGCTGAATATGTCGGGCTGGATGTCAGTTGGCTGTATTTTTATGCACTCACTGTTAAAAACAAAAACAGACCCACACAAAATGAGACACAACCTAGTTGCCCTCTTGGTTACCAGAGGATTCTTAGCCTAAAGCAATTTCTCCCAAAGTAGTTTGAAGTTTGCAATCTGCCTTGATGAAACACAGTAAGAAAAGCTTCCACTTTTGTCTTACACCACTTTTATGACCACTCACAAGCCTTCATGTTTTCAATCTACTAGCTAATGTTAGGACACACAGCTATTCTCATTAGCTCAACATTAACTGATTTCTAAGCAATATGCATGCAGGCACCAGGGGGCAGAAAAATAATGGCTAAATTGATACCATGCTCTTAAGGAATTTAACAGTTTGCTGAGTAAATGATTAAAAAAAAAAAAACCTGAACACACAGACTCAAACAGATACCCTAGCCAGGTGTGGTGGCTCACACCTGTAATCCCAGCACTCGGGAGGCTGAGGCAAGAGGATCATCGTGAGTTGGAGACCAGCTTGGGCTACAGAGTGAGCTCAAGGCCAGCCTGAACTGCATAGCGAGACCCTGTCTCAAAAAGACAAAAACAACAACAACAACAACAAAAACCCAGATACTCTCACGCCAATGTCCACTGCAGCATCAGCCACAGTAGCCAGAAGCACAAACAATCTAGGTGTCACCAAACACGCACGGCTTATATACACGACAGAGTACTACTCAGCTATTAAAAAAAAAAAGAGTAGAGCTCTGATACATGCCACAGCATGGACGAACCCAGGGAAGGTGCTAGCAAAGTAAGCCAGACCCGAAAGGGCAGATATTACATGTGCTATTTATAAGAGATATCTACGAGAAGCACATTCAGAGGCGTCAATTAGATTCACAGTAGGGGAGTCTGAGGGGGACTGGGGTGTACCTGCTTACTGGGTAACATTTCTGTCAGGGTGATGAAAAGGTTTTGGAAATAGATGACAGTGATGGCTACATGACATTACACTGTAAATGTAACAACTGCCACTGAATTACATAATTAAGAGTAAACATTTTTTCTTTGTAGTACTGGAGACTGAACCCAGGGTCTTTAAACTAAACTTATATCCTCCTCTTTTTTTTTTTTTTATTTTGAGACTGGGGCTTCCTAATTTGCTAAATTGCTCAAGCTGGGCTGAAACTTGTGATCCTCAGCCTCACAGAGTACTGGGATTGTAGGATATGCCATCATACTAGCTAAAATGGCATACCTTGTTCCATAATAAAAATATTCTAAAAAATTTTAAAACAGACTGATAAAGTTGGAAATATTTAAAGTTTTATTTTGATTTCCAAAGTATCTTTTTTTCCGTGTATAGTGCTGGAGATCAAACCCAGGGCCCAGCACACAGTGCTCTACCACTGAGCTACAACCCCAGATCATACATATCTATTCTTTCAATTACAAATGAATGCAGGTATAATTTTCAAAGATTTTCGGGCAATCTCGCCAGGCGTGGTGGTGCACACCTGTAATCCCAGCACTTGGGAGGCTGAAGCAGGAGGCTTGCCACAAGTTTTAGGCCAGCCTAGGCATAGTTCAGCCAGGCCAGCCTGAACTACATAACAAAACCCTGTCTCAAAAAAAACAAGTAAATAAATAAATACCATTAAAATAATAACACAGTAAAAGAAAAGACTATCTCAAACCCAATTCTTACATATGAATCTAGAATTCAGTTAACAAAAGTAACAATGTAAGAAGATATCAAGAAAGCTCTCTGCAGTATTAGGGTATAGGCAACCTACGGGAAATACTGGTTATCAAAGAACAATGCCATCAGTCAGAGACCCCTCTCCCCGAGGCACAGCCACAATGCGAGGGAGAGCACTGAGCACTGGACACTGCCCCCGCCTTCCTTCCTTGAGCCCCGGCTCCCGGCTCCTCTGCCCGCCTACCCTCTGGCCAGCTCTGTGGCAAGGTTTGTTAAATACCAGTTCAGACTCTTGTTAACTGAGTTTTACGTTGCTGGCTGCCACTTCTCTAAATACTGTGTTTAGCACTGCTCTGGCAAGTGCTTTAGGAGCTGAACCAACGCACGGCTCTCAGGGGAGACTGAGGCGGCGGCAACATTTCCAGTGTGGTGAGGCCAACCTACAGAGACACTCTGAGAAGGCGTCGCTTGCCCTGGCTGCTGCAGTTGTCCATTACCCGGCCCACGCTCCAACCTCCTCTCCCCACTGTGCAGTATGTTCCCATTACTGTGATCTATGCGGTTACCTGATGCTCAAAGCTCCTTCGTAGCTTGATTCACGCCCACATGATGTTTTCATGCCATTTTCTCTCTGCCTCCAATGCACCTCCTTACATCCCTCTATCACATCTGAAAAATTCCTTCTGATCCTTCAAGATCCCAGTCCTCCCTGTAACCTGTTCCAACCTTCTCCAATAGGGCTGTAGAAACCCTGTTCTATCTTGTGTACACCTGATGGCAAACTATCACATCATTAATGACAGCAAAGCTCTGCTCTACACATTTAGTACCACTCATCTATTTACCCTTCTCAGTACTCAAGGGGTGGGCACACTATTCCAGCATCTTACAGATAAGGAAATCAAAGCACAGAGAGGTCAATGACATTGTAATTACTTGCTTTACATTCATTATCTTTATCGGATTATTAACCTTTGAGGGCAGAGTACATAACTTGCCTGTTATTGGGGTCTAGCTCAGGGCCTGGCACACAGGTACTTAATAAATATCTGAAAATTAAATAAAAATATATAAGTGCAGGTGGACTCATACTTCATATAAGGTCCTTAAAAAAATAGTATTCTGTTACTTTTAACCTACAATGGACTGAAATTATGCTTTATCCCCAGCTCAGAATATGAATTGCTAAATTCAACTGTTACCTAAATTTAAAAATGTAAAAGAACCCTTTGAAAAAAATTTAAAACAAACAACCTTTGAATTGTAATATGGAATATGTGGCAAGTAGAACTGACACTGAAGACTTGCTATGAAAGTGCTAGAGAACAAAGCCCAACAGCTTTGTGATGGTGAGCACAAACATTTGGCTTTAGACAGATCTGCATTTGACCTATCTACATAACCCTAAATGGGCAAATACTTAACCATTCAGTCTCGGCTTGCTTTAATACAGGAAGGAGCAGAGGAGAATCTGCATTATAGGATTTAGTATCTGGAGATGGAATAAACCTTCAATAAATTTTAGTTATAATTATTTTTATTTTATCTTCTACTACAGATCCTATATAATAGGCTTAATTATTAAGATACAAAACTTAATATAATTGTTTGTATTTCTTAGGGTAGCTCCATAATAAAGACAACCACAAAGTATCTCTCCCTCTCTCACATGCGCACGCACGCACACACACACACACACACACACACACACACACACACACAAGTATTAAAACTTCTTCTGATTTGCAAAATACATTCTTACCTTGTTTGGTGAATAAATATCATCTTGAAATAGTTAGAAAAAGCAGCAAGTACTGCTCTGTGGGCTTTGAAGTAAACATCTCCAATAGCAACTGTGCAGTCACACAGAAAACCAAATTCTCGCTGCATGTTCAGCTGCTGTAGCAGGACAAGGCTGTGACCAGCAGTATCCATTGTGGCCTAAGAAGAAGAATATAAATATATGCACATTTGTATGTATGTGTATATATGTATTTTTAATAGAAAATTGTTTATAGCTCACATAAATCTATAGAGTAACAAGGAGACCCAATTTTTTGTCTTTTTGAGACAGGGTTTCACTATGTAGTTCAGGCTGGCTTTGAACTCACTTTGTAGCCCAGGCTGGCCTCAAACTCAGACCACTACCCCTGCCTCAGCTTCCTGAGTGCTGGGATTACAGGCATGGGCGACCACACCTGGCAAGAGACCCAAATTTAGATGAAATTATTCAACAATGCTCAATACTATTAACTTCACTCCAAACTTAACTAACACTTAATCTCCCCTGTTATGGCAACTGACACAATCTCTGCTGGACAGTGGAATATGGCCTTGTCTCATCTGGAAGGAAGGCAGTTTGGTATGGGCGGCACAGGAGCAAGAGGAAGCACTATCCTTTCGCTTCTTATCCTGTTTCCTCACTGGAAAAACTGAAATGAGATACTGATCTCTGCCTTAAGAGTTATATGAAATAATTAATGTGAAAATCATGTTGTAATGGAAACTGCTATTCAAATGTTAGCTTTGAATGTGACTAACATAACAAGGTGCCCTGTCTGGGCTAGAGCTGCCAGTGTCCCTTAGAGGTCCTCTGGTACTCAGGGGGCCCTGGCCTCCCAACCACCCTAAAATGTTTATGGGGATTTATCAGTCAAAGAAAGTTCAGATGAGTCCTTAAAATAAATTCCAGGTCACACGCCCGGATTTAAATACTGCCCGCAAGCCCCATGAGAAAGAACCTAACGCCTGACCCAGACACATACAAGCATGGAGCCTCTGCAAGGTGGGAGAAAGCAGGCTGGGACCACTGAGCCTGGGGTGCGGTGGGAGATCCCGCATGAGGAAGAGTATGCAGAAGAATTCTAGCCAAGAGGCCTCCCCACACTCCAGACGGGGAGGCTGTGCTTTCACAACCTACTCTACTCCAGCTGTGTACAAAGCCCTGGTGCTTTACAGAGAAGGCAGCTGTAGCCTAAGGTGCATCACTAAAGGCTGGGAAAACATCCTTTGAAAGAGCATATCTTGAAAGAGAGAATGGGTTTTCTCACTAGCTGCACAGACCAAGGGCTGAAGAGGTCAGGGGTGGTGGTGGCAGAGGTAGCTCACTGGAGCCTGGCCAAGGCTTAGGCAGCAGACAGCTGAGCAATCGCTAATATAATTAAAAAAGTTAACGTTTCCCCGCGTTAAGCACTTTACTCGTGTTTTTTCTTTGTGGTGCTTATTGGAGATTGAACCCAGGGCTAAGCAAGGCCTGTACCAACGAGCTACATCCTCAGCTCTTTCTGCTTTGAGACAGTCTCGTTAAGTTGCCCGGGTTGGCCTTGAACCTGTGATTCTCTTGCCTCAGACTCCCGAAGAGCCGGGATTACAAGCCATGAGCCACTGTGTCCAGCCTCATTTTAATTTTTAATACAACTGTACAAGAAAGACTAGAAGTGAAAGAGCCGAATCAACAGAGTGTTAGGGAATTTACCCAAGGTTATATGTCGTTAAGTGGGGCGAACGGAAGCCCAAGCTCTGAAGCCCAAATTTCGTTCCTGCCACCTCCCGGGGGAACATGACCCACAAGCTGAAGGAGGTAGCGGGGCAGACAGGTGACACAGAAAAATGCCCCCGTGAAGCCTCCGGAATATTTGCTAAAAGGAAGCGGGGGCTTCAACTTCCTCTTGGCGAAGCAAATGTGATACAGCAAAACCAGCGCATATGCTTATTAGCAAACAGTCTAGACTATCACCGGTAAAGATGACAGTAACTACTAATGGTAAAAAGTAGGCTCTAGAGCTGAGAGGGTAGCTCAGTGGTACAGTGCTCACCTCGGATAGGTGAGGCCCACGGTTCGGTCCCTGGGGCCACCAAAAACACCCCCCAGAGTATTTCTATTAAAACTACACCGTTAATGTAGAATACAGAATAATCTCTATTAAGTAAAAAAGGCACAAAAAAGGCCCAGTGTACAATGACATAAATAGTATGATTTACTATATAAAAGCAATGGAGTGGTGATTTTTATTTATTTATTTATTTTTTGTTTTTTTTTTTGGTTTCCTAAAAACCAATGCCAAATGCTTCTAAGTGGTGATTTTTAAAGACAGGAGAAAATTTATCTACTAACATGTTCCTGTTTATGGCTACATCCCTGGAAATGCCCAAAGAAACCAAGCAAATGCTCACTTTTGGGAGAGCAACTAAGGAGCAAGGGCCAAGGTTTATGGGACCCACACTGTCTGACCTTACACATTTCCTTCTGGTAAGCGAACAGGTGGGGGCAACAAGGAGCAGTGCCCTCCCCACACCTCAGCATGGACGCAACAACGCAATGTGCTCGCAGGAGACACCCTGTGGCGTCTCTCCCTCAGTCTACCCGCATCTGCCCTGCCTCCAGAAGTAGCCACGGCCCTAGACTGGGCACCCGTGGTTCATTCATCCGTTGTCACATGTTTACTATTCAGGTACATATTCCTTGACAAGGTAAATGCTGTTTTGTAGGCTTCACGTTTTTACATAAATAATTTGGTACTTCAGTAAGCCAGTAACTCAATTCTTTTAACTCTAAACTCACGCATCACTTTTAAAGCCTACATATTAAAACTTATTTGTTTGTTTGTTTTTGGCTTTTTGAGACAGGGTCTCCCTATACAGTTCAAGCTGGCCTTGCACTCACTTTAAAAGTAGCCCAGGCTGGTCTCAAACTAGCAGTGATCCTCCTGCCTCAGCCTCCTGAGTGCTAGGATTACAGGTGTGCGCCACCACGCCCGGCCCTAAAAATGTGTCCCATTTCTTTCATAATTAAAATGCAAACAACACTCCTCACCCTTACTGTCTCACTTTCAAAAGATTGTAAGCATCAGTGAAGTGAGACGGCAGAGGCCACTGAAAGGTGAGGCCCGCTCCCTACACTGTGTGCAAACCCATGTGGGTGCTGCTCCAGAGGTTATTTAACCCAAACTCACTACTTCTGTTTACATTTTGCTTCTTCTAAAACACAGGAAGATTTTTATTTTTATTTATTTATTATTTATATTTGGTCTCTTTGAGGCAGGGTCTCGCTGTGCACTTCAGGCTGGCCTGGAGCTCACTTTGTACCCCAGGCTGGTCTCGAACTCCCAACAATCCTCCTGCCTCAGCCTCCCAAGTGCTGGGATTACAGGCATGTGCCACCACACTCAGCAGGAAGATTTTTAAAAATGAACAAAATCTTTACATTGGAAATTTCTATATATGAAAAACATTTCTTAAAATCGATGAAATGGCTCGAATAAGCTTTACAAATGGCTTCAAAACCTTTTTTCACCACTTCTTCCTATGTGTGTTGCGCATTAGGACACTGAACCATATGGAAATGAGAAATGGAACACTAAAAGGTCACGTGTACAAAAATCTTGTGGTTCATGGTCTGTTAAACTCTTCACTTACTCAAAAAATACTGTTGAAGAGAAATTTAATGCAGAAAAAATATTTGAAAGTATGCATTATACAAGGCCTGCAGACAGAAAAAAAATGACATTGCTCCTAAAGTCAAAAAAGATTATGGCCTAACAGGGGAGATAAAATATAAAATAATAATTACAATATGAATTAAAAGTGTCAAGTGCCAGCGAACATGCTATGAGGGGAAATAAATACAGGCAACCTAAAGGAAAAGTAAGGCATTGGTTTTTCTTTTTTTGTTTTTTGAGACAGGGTCTCACCTTGTAATGCAGGGTTACAACTGGCCTTGAACTCGCTGTGTAGCCCAGGCTGGCCTCAAATTCACAGGGCAATCCTCCTTCCTCAGCCTCCCAAGTGCTGGGATTACAGGTGTGAACCACTATGCCCGGCAACATAAGATATGTGAATTAAATTTATATAAACAACCGAACAATAACAAACACAATATGATAATTATTCAGTGGTGATGGGGTTTTGTTTTTTGGTTGTTTTTGTTTGTTTGTTTGTTTTAGTGGTGCTGGAAATTGGGCTCAGGGCCTCACGCATGCTAGGCAGGCACTGTGCTACTTAGCGACACTCCAGTCCTGGGGCAAGGACATACAATTTACCTAACAGAAGAATTAATTCTTTCTGCAATAACAACAATAAAAACCAGAGATACGGTCAGCTCACAGAGGGGTGAATTTAAGACTAAAAATATTCCAGCTGAGTTTGAAATGAGCTACAAGCCTGGTGCAGTGGCACACACCCACAATCCCAGTACTCTGGAAGGCTGGGCAACTTGGAGACTTAGTAAGACCCTGTCTCAAAAAGTTAAAAAGGGCTGGGCATGTAGCTTAGTGCAAAGCCTCGGGTTCAGTCTCCCTTGCTGAAAAAGACAAAACAAAAAACTGCCAGAAATGAGCCATGTTAAGATGTTACAGTAAGAACTGCACGATCAGGTAATCTGCAGGAGAGCACAGCACAGTACTCAAAGCTTAAACTCTGCAAAGCGACAGCTTCAAGATCCCAGCTCTGCCAATTAGTAGCTCTGACCTTGACAACACACTCAACTCGCTGGCTCTCAGTTTTACTTGTGTGGATAAGAATATAGTAACTAACTCAAAGGTTTTACACTAATTTAGTAAGAAAAAATATGTATTTATATATTAACTTAGAAATAGTGCAGTCCACAGTAAGTGTTCAGTAAGTATGGGAAGCCTGGAAATGGATAGTTATTACCATCATTAGGCCTGTGAGTCAAGATTACTCTAGTAGCAACATGCGAAACAGACAGAGAAAGAGAACGGCTAGGTGCCTGCTACAAAAGCCAATTAACAGCAGTGGGTAGGAAGGAAGGAGTGCAAGTGTCACACCGCACACAGAACTGACCGCCTCGGCAGCAAACTGAACATGGTCAGACCCAGAGACCAAGTCCGAGGTGAGCTCAGAATTCCCCCCAGGGGTAACGCTAAGAATTCACTCATTCTTTCAGAACATATTTGTAGAGTAACTGCTATGTCCTAGGTCTTACTACAAAGGCAGGGTCTCAAAACACCAAAGCTGAAGCATAGGAACTGGCTTAAGCGAGGTTCTGTTTCGGATACATGGAGGTCTAAGTGTTTACTCTTGGACGTGCACGCAGAAGTACCGGGTGACAGTGGAGACCAAAAGCAAGACTGAGCTCCAGAGAGAGCTCTGCAGAGAATGAGCCTAGAGAGCGAGGCCTCTGAAATGACAAAGCTGAAGCCCACCAGCTGCGGACGGGCGAGACAGCAATGAAATCAGAAAAAAAGCTGAAACTAAGCATGAGTCCTTGGAAAAGTCATAACAGAAAAAGGAGACATAATAAAACGCACATCCAAGGGAAAGCAAGAACCCTGGGGCTGGATCCTGAAGCGAATGTGGGTGAGGCCCGCTCTAAACTCCTGCAAGCGTGAGACCAACGGTCCCAGTGACCTCTGCCAAATTCAGGACAGCAGCAAGCGCCAACAGTCTACTGCGTGGGGCCAGCAGGAAGCAGAGGCTGTCAGTGGTGGGCAAAGAGCACAGGACACCGGGGCAGCTGCAGGTCGGAAGAAGACCTTTGCGCAGACGGGAGCAGTGAGCTGTGCAAGAACAGAGAGCTCTCTCAGGCAGGAGAAAGGACAGAGGCGAGAGCAGATCTGAGTACCCGTAGGGATGCATTAATTTACAGGCTGTGACGTCGGTCTTTAAGTAGAGGGGTAAGTGTAGGACTCGGAGTAACAGTTCTTACACACAGACTTTGAAATGATGGAGAACTTTCACATGCGTGTTTTCTCTTTCTGCTTCAGACAGGTGCTCACGCCACTGGGCTATATCCCCAGCCCTTCTGCTTCAGATTATGTAACTAGTTTTAGTTTATCTTCAAGTTCACAGACTCATTCATCATTTCAAATTACCTTAATCACGCAGTGATTAACATCAGGCGTTGTATTTTCAAGTCTAAAATTTTCATTTCATTCCTTGGGGGTTTTTCTTTGGGGGGGGGACCAGGAATTGAACTCAGGACCTTGTGCTTGTCAGGCAGGCACTTATGCTGCTGAGCTATATCCCTGGCCCTCGTTCCTTGCTTTGAAGGGTCTTATTTCTCTAGTGGAATTTCCAAGTTGTCCATAACCACATTTTCTATCCTCCCACACACACACTCAGGGCTTTCACACTGCATTACACCCAGCCCTTTCTGTTTCTGGAGACAGATCTCACTATGTCACTAAGCTGCCCAGCCAGCTCTGAAGTTGCAATCTTGACTCAAACTACCGGAATTACAGGCATCACCACTACAGCAGCTTGCTTTACAACCCTGGGCGTGGCTATAATACCTGTTCTAAAATGTGCATGCAGGGCCAAGTGTGGTGGTGCACATCTGTAATCCTAATACTTGGGAGGCTGAGGCAGAAGAATACTGAGAATTTGAGACCAGCCTGGGCTACTTGGTGAGTTCAAGGCTAGCCTGAATTACAGAGTGAGACCATCTCAAACCCCTACAAAAAAAGGACATGTAGTACATGCCCATAATCCCAGCATTCTACTGAGGCAAAGAAGCAAGTTCAAAACCAGCCTGCTCAAAGTATAATTTAATTCAAAAAGGGCTGGGCATATAGCTCAGTGCAAAGGCCCTGGATTCAATCTCCAGAGTTAAAATAATAAAGTAACTTTAGTTTTAAATCTTTTCTGCCAAGTCTGATATTAGGGTAATTGTGCAGTAAATCCCCACTGCTTAGGGTGATGAACCCCTTTTTAAGGTTTAGTCATTTAAGAGCATATCCTAATAAACTGATGAATACAGTGGCCTGTACGGTCCGTAATATTCTTCAAAATAAGTGGTGTTGTTTTTGCAGACAATTAACCTGGGCTTCAGCTTCTATCTCTCCAGTGTTGGCAGCAGCTGAAATCTGTGTTTTAGCCTTGGATGTGCAGTTGGGGGCTGCTCCACAGATATGTACAGTTCGGGAGATTGCAAGAGATTCAGGCAAAGCTTATTACACAGCACTTGGAGTTCTGCCACGCCAGCATCCTTTCTAGGGCTCCCCCTTGCTTTCAAGCTGCGTGGTCACCTGAGTTTTGGCTTCTTTGCTACAAGAAAAAAAGACCACAGGTTTTCACCCCCGTCTGGACCCCATGGGTCACCAACTGGTGTGTTCCTTCAGGCCAAAAGCCATAGAGATGAACATGAGTCCACTGCTACCCCTTCTTCAGTTACAGAGCACACTGAATTCTAGTCCCTCTTGACTGCCACCTGGTAATGTTTCAAGCTTTTTCTTTCACAGTTATACCCCCCCTCTTTTTTTTTTTTAAGTTTTTCAGGCCAGGTCTCACTATGTGGTCCTGAGCAGCCTTGAATTCACTATGTAGCCAGGCTGGCCTCAAACTCGTGGTGGTCTTCTTGCTTCAGCCTCCCAAGTGCTAGAACTATAGGCATAAGCCACCATGCCCAGCCTAACTTTGTATCTTTTAATCTTCACAACTGTCCCCATAGGAACTATTCCGCCCTTATTCTACTGTTTTCATTTCACTGTTGTATCCTTTCAGTGTGTTAGAAATGAATCCCAACTATACAGAGGTAAACAAAAAACTGCAATAAATCACAACACATCCTTTTTCTTTTTGGTACCGGGAATGGAACTTAGGACCTCATGCTTGCTAGGCAGGCACCTGTGCAGCTGAGCTAGATTCCCAGCTAACACATCATTTTTAAATTATAAAATTAACATAATCTTCTAAAGTAACACCTCAACATAGATTAGGAGGCACAACGTTATACTTGACAAGCTGCTAAAAACCACCGGCCTTGTTCAAACGCTACCAATTACACGCAGTCACCTGACCGTTTACCATTTCTCTACATGATCTTAAACAGAAGTTTCAGTTTGCTCACAGGCGAAGTGAGAGTAAGAGGACTGCTCCAAACATAAGCTCATGCGTGTACGAAATGCTTAGCAGTGTGAGGCATACAGAGAACAGCTATTACTCGTAATCAGCTATTTCAATGAGCCATTCTAAAAAGTTTTGGTCTCAAAATCCTGCTACTCTCTTAAAAGTATTGAGGGGTCCACACAAAGTGTGTTATATGCATATATGAAAGTGTCATAATGAAACTCACTATTCTATACCATTAATACACACTAATATAATAAAATATTGAGGATTATAAAGAGCTATTGTTTATATAATGTTTATCAATACCATATTACAAATTAAAAATGCAAAATTTAAAATAAGAACCCCATTACATATTTGCAAATACTTTTTAAACTGTATTTTCAAAAACAAGCCAGAGAGCAGTATTGTTTTTTCTTCTGCAATCTTATTTATTTATTTATTTATGCATGCATGCATGCATGCAGCACTGGGGATTGGACTCAGGCCCTTTGCACCGAGCTGCTCTCCTACCCCTCTTTACTTTGAGACAAGGGCTTGCTAAGTCATTAAATTGTCCAGGCTGGGCTCAAACTTTCAATCCTCTTGCCTCAGTCTCCCACGGTTCTGGGATTACAGACGTGTATCGCCACACCGGGCTGATCTGAACTTTTTAATGAGTGGCACTTCAGAGGACTATGGAGTGTGACATCTGATGGTCGCAGTCAGGAATAAGAACCACTGCTTAGAGAACTCAGTTGATCCTGAAACAGCATTTGGGGTTCCGTCACTCCAAAGTCCTCCTAGCATTCTCATCACTGACTGCGTAAAGCCTTCTATGCAGACCTGTACTGACACTGGAGTCCCACACAATTTTTACAGAGCTCTTCGGGACAGTATAATGTGAAGCCTCAGTTAAGAACCACTAAGTGTGGGAATTAAATGAACAACTATCAACTGTAATTCTAACTGTAACTTTAAACTTTAAAAAAGGCCAAATTAAAAAAAAACAAAAGTGCTCCTAAACCAGTGCGGAGGCTAGAGGTGGGAGCAAGAGGAACACATTACTTTCTAACTTTTAAAGAAGTCTTTAGGAAAGACAATTTAGTTTCATATTCCATTACATTTCACAGTATCTAAAATGATACAGAAATTCCACATCTGAAAATGTCTCTAGAGGCAAACTCTGCCATAAATTCTAGGTATCTATTTATGAAAATCTACAAAGAATATTAGAGGGAAGTAGACTTGGTAGATGATACAGGAAGAGCAGTTACGCTCTAGGAACCTTTAACAGAAGAGGGAAACATTAGTCTGGGGCCTCTTGCCGGTTGGCAGACACAGCCAACCTTCTTCTCTTACCTTCATCTGACTGACGCTGTGGGGCATCTGACAGAGCCAAGAAGAATGCTAACGACAATGCAAACTGCTTATAGACTTAAAAAAAAAATATTAGAACCCTGTCAAGGAAAGATCTTCTTAGGCCATTAAAAAAAAAATAAATGAAGACTGCATTTCTGCCAGAAAACAGAAGATAATTAAAGGACAGGCCAAAGTCTAAAAATGGCAGTGCTGGTACAGACCTAGAATATAGCACACACAAGTGATTATAACTTCCACATATAAGTGAACCAATACTAACTTTGCCAAGGAATTACAGTCCCATGAATACGTTACCCGCATGGGCTGTTGGAACCCTGTGCTTCTCAAGTAGCAACAAAACATTCATGTGTGATTGATTTTTAACCAGGGAAAAAGTGAATGTTAAAAATTTCAAAATGAACTAACACTAGAAACACTTCTTTCTGTGGAGGAGCTGGAAGACGAGGAGAACTTCTGGCTGGCAAAGGGAAAGCATCAGTGTAAGTAAAATCAATGAATACTGAAATTGATGTTTGCTTCGAACCCTTTCTCCTGCCATTCTCCCTACACAGGTCCAAGGAGCAACACTTTCCCTTTTCTAGGAAGAGTGATGTCCTAGTTAATTCTAGTGGTTAGTATTACAGTATGTAATTGTGAGCAAGGCCTTGTGCTGCGTGATCTACGCATTCTCTCTGTTAATCCTCATTGTAACTGATGCATCTTTCATCTCCATTTCACGCAAAGAGAAAAAAATTTAAACTTGGGGCGCACAACTAGCAAACTGTAGAAAGCAGAGATCAAAAGCCAGGTCTGCCCCGTACCCGGTGCTGGTGACTACACTGAAGCGCTATTTTTAAGCCTTTTCCTCTCAAAGGACTGAAGTTCACATGCTCTGGGGAATAAGCAGGCAGGAAGGGGGCACAGGAAGTGGTGCAGAAGTACTTCATAATTTCTCAAGATAAGGACACCTGCACTGCTTTTTTAAAACAAGGGCGGGTAGGAACTCTGCAATATATAAAACCCCGAACTCTTTTTCTGGCCCTGTTATTACTAAAATGGACAAGTTGGTCAAGCACCACCTACAGACTGCAGCAAATAAATCACTCGGGTTCAGTGGTAGGGAGGGCATTATGCAAGACTTCCCAGCACAGGCCGGCCAGGGTATTTCACAGCCAAGGCACTTGGGCCCCTCCTCCCAGCTAGACAGCCTGGCTCCTTCGCATTCCCCTCAGGAGATAGGGTGGAAGCGCGCGGCTCCGCTTTCTGAGGCATAGAGGGCAGCTGAAAGTCCTGGTTGGCCTCTCTGGGCAACCACAGGCGCCAATGAACGGGCCGCAGGCGATTCTCTCACCCGCCCCCCCGGCTGGACGTGGGAGCGCGATAGAACGCAGGGGAGCGCCGACTGGACTTGGTAGATAAGTGCTCCAGGCTTACATCCCCCTGCAGATGACTACACCCCTGCAGTCCGGGAGACCTCCCTGAGCCCACCCCCACTGGCCTGCCTGTAACATGAGCCAGTCCCACCTTCCCTTTAGGAAAACTGCAAAATTCGTCCATGAAATTAGCGAGTGCAGGTTCTACACCGCAGGACTTGGCCCACTGAGGACGCTGAGGCCGTAACCAAACCTGAGCAAACTCCATCTCCACCGCATGCAGAAGGCGTTCAGGTAGCACAGGTCCTGCGGGGCCCCTTCTCGCTTCCTTGCTGACCAGCCCTGGAGGTTTGCCACCCATCAGGGCTAACCTGTTCCACGTCCATCACGTTACTACTCCAATAATGGATTCACAGTTTACCCCTCACTAAACATCCAGGCTGCTAAACAAACTTTGATGTCTTAAACTAAGCAGGAACCCAGGCCACGAACGGTCGGGTCCTCTCGCAGAGAATAAGGCCGACTCTCTGGGGGAGCGGAGGTGGGAAGCGGGGCAGGGCTTTTGGAATCACGGGTGGCCCATCCCGCCTCCGTTACAGAGCCATCACAGCCTGGTGACCGGATTTCTCAATAAATTCGAGAAACCCACGGGCTGAACCCACAACTCCGGCACGGTGTAAGGCCACGACCAAGGTGTTCCCAGCCCCAACGTCCAGCCAAGGAGGAGTAGGACTCAGTCGCACATTTTGCTCTTTAGGCCTGGTGTATTCACCTGTAAAATTCGATGAACTGGACTTTATTTAAGGTCCCTCTCAGCTCTACAGTTTGAGAATCCAAGACGTCTTTTACACACTTGTCAAAACCCTGAGAGCCAACAGTTCTGCTGAAAGCACTCGCTCTCCAGCAAAAGAATGCGCTTTGAATCCCCCCGGGGTGGGTGGGGAGATAAGGGCATTAATTTATAAAACAGGTTAGCTGCCGCCAGGTTCCTTTAGGTATGTGCACTGCTATGCGTTGCCTGGGCAACTGATAACCGCTAGGTTTTTCCGGACGCTGAGTGGTAGGGAGATAGTGATAAGATGGGAGGATTTCAGGAAGAAAAACTGGACTTGCTTAGAAACATCTGAAAAAGAAAGCACGCGAATTGCTGCAGCGGGGCGCTTCCTGCTCTAGAAACTGGCCATCCCGAACTGGGAGCGGAAGGGGACCGCGGCTGCATCCTTAAACCCCGCACCTGAAGATGGGCCGGGTGCAAGAGGGCTGGCACGGCCCGGGGAGGGGGCCGACGCCTGCGGCCGGGCGCGGGATCGCCCGGGGTGAGGGGCTTCGAGCCTTCGCGGCGCGCCCCCTCGCCCACATCAGGTCCCGGCGGCCCGCAGCAGAGGGACGCTCCGGGGATCCTCGGCCCGACGCGACGCTCACTCGCGGTTGCCATTTTCCTCCTGTGTTTCACGGACCAAAAATACCCCTCTCCCCAGCTACTTGCATCTATCCCGCGGCCAGGGCCGCCGCAGCAGCCACCGCCCCGGATGGCCCGCGGCGGGAGGGACGTGCCGAGTCGCTTACCCAGACGCCGCCGCGGCAGCGGGCCGACTCCTCCGTGCGGGAGGGGCGGGCTCCCGGCCGCGCAAAGCACGCGGCGGCGCCAACTCACGCACCCACGGCCCGCTCTCGCGCGGCTTCCCGCGTCCGCCGCCGCGCGACGGGCCCACGTGACCGTGCGTCTGGTAGCTGGGGAACTGGCGGCGCTGGGGCTGTGTGTGCGTGCGCGCGTGCGTACGTGCGCGCCCGCCCGAGTGGCGGGGCGGGGGTCTGCCCGCGCTCAGGGCGCCGCCGCTGCCACGGCTCCCAGTCGTGACCGTGTGGGCGGAAGCGTGGGTCCAAGCTTGAGCGTCACAGGCTCCCCACACACAACCGCGTGACCCGGGGACTTTCCCCGGGGTGTGCAAAAGCACCGGCAGCCCCTCGACTCTTGGGGGGAGCGGGGAAGGATGGGCCCGCGCGTTCGGCGGGGCCGGGGTGAGGGCGCGGGGCCAGCGAGGCCGAGCCGCGGGAGGCTCGCAGGCGGGCTGGGCGGGGTGGGGCATGGTGGGGGAAGTGACTCAGAGCCCGCGGCGGACAGGCCCACGAAGCGGGGGGCGGGGAACGGGCGACCCTGAGCGGACGAGCCGTGGGCCGGACAGGGCGAAGGGCGCCGGCGCCCCCGAGCAGCCGGGGCGCACCGCGGGGCAGGGGTCCGCCATCTGGGCGGGGTGGGAGAGGCGTCCTGCCCCGGGGGAGTCGGGAGGAGCCGCGCACCTCCAGCTGTGCAAGTAGGGGGAGGAGGAGGTCCCAAGCCGACCCTCGGCAGAGGGGTGGCCTGGCCTGGCCGCCGCCCGGCCCCCGCGGTGCGGGTCTGCCAGCCTGCCCGGAGCCCGACGCACAAACTTGTTGCAACAAACAGGCGACCGCGGGTGCCCCTAGCAGCCAGCGGCGGAGTGGGTGGGCGGGCGAGAGGGAGGGGAAGGCTGGCGGACGCCGCGGCGAGCTGGTGGGCAGACCCGGAGTCGCCGCGTAAGCGGGGCCGGCTCAGTGCGGTGCGGCAGGCGCGGCTGTGCGGCAGCGGAAGTCCTTTGTTGCAGCGCAGTCCCTGGCAGAGCGAAGCTCCGCGCAGCCCAGCCCGAGCGCCGCGCGCCGCCGCCTCTGCAGCCCGCGGCCCCTTCGCCTCCGCCCGCCTTTCCCGCGGCCGATTTGCCTTAAACTCCCTAAAACCTCCGCAGCTCTGGTTCCCCCTGCGGCCGGTGAGTATTTGCTAGTCGTGAGGCGGTTTGCGCAACTTTGGCCCGGGCCGGCGGGCGCGGGCCCGGCGGAGTGCGGGGCCGGGGCGGGCCGGCCCGTGCGGGGAGCCGGAGCGTGGCGGGCGCGCGGCGAGGAGCCGGCGACGGGAGGCTGCCGGGCCGTCTGTTCGTGGCCGGCGCGGCGGGTACCGGGCGTGTGGCCTCCGCCGGTCGGAGGCGAAGACCCCGCGGAGACTAGTTCCCAAATTAGTTTCTTCGCCCTTTCTTTCTCTGCCTTTATTTTCTTTCTCCGAGGGGGGAGGGGAGGGGAGGCGGGAGGCCCGGCTGATTGACGGGCGCAGAGCCCGCTTCTCGGCGGGAGCCGCGCGCCGCGGCGGCGAGAGGGGAGGCGGCCCGACCCCGCGGCCGCGGGCTGGGCGCGCGCCGGGGCGGGAGGCGGCTGGCCGTGCCGGTGCTTGCGGCGTGCTTTCCCACCCTCTTCTCGCCGGCGCACACGCCTTCTGTACAGTAAAAAGCGGTAGGTGTGGGGCTGGAGACTTGGTGGAAAGGACCTGTGTCCCGGGGGAGCGTGCGCTCGCCCCGGCGAGGGCGCTGGACCCGGGCGCGGGCCGTCCTGCGCCCGCCGCTCCCTCCGGCCGGGCCGCGCGGCCGTTCCGGCTGAAGGCTTGACGGGACGCTTTCCGAGTTGCGCCCCGGGAGAAGCTCGGCAAAGCCCCGAATTTCTGGGGAGAGCGCCTGGTTGGCGTGCGATAGTGTTCCCGAGAGTGGAATGTGGTAGGCGCACGAGGGTCTTCCGCTCGGGTGTATCCCGACGGGGAGAGTTTCCCCTTGGAAGCCCGAAGTCAGAGTCAGTTCCTGGAGCGGAGTCGGGGCCTCTGAAGCAGCCTTGAAGGGCGCAGTCCTCATGACAACTTCAGACCAATCGCGGTCGTCTGTGAAACGCAGAAGTTAGGTTCTGTGAGGTGTTGGTGCAAATGTGGAGAAGTGGGGAGAGCGGAGACACGGGAAGACGAGCCTGAGGGCTGTGCCTGGCTCCGAACATTAAAACTTCCCCTCGGGATCGCCGGCAGAGTATCTAATAATGCTGTAGTGATAACCGAGTGCTTTGGGAGCCAGATAGGAGGCTTCCTTCTGGAAACACGAGCGTGGTGGAGGTGAAAGCTTTGCGAAGGTTAATGAACAGAAAGTCTGCGGGAAGTCCTTATCAGCTCGGGTCTTACATTCATGGTAACAGCAGAATTTCCCCACTGAGGGCAGCTTTTTATGGTCTTGAGTAACCCAGGTTGAGCAGTCTTTCTGTTCTTCCCACCACTATCGCGACGGCCTACTCTTTTTCTGGGGGAGCTGGCGCATCGTTTTCAGAGAAAACATGTAATCAGGACCTTGCTGTGAAGTCACTCTTTCTTGACCTTGTGTTTCTTATTTCACTTTAACACTGCTAAATTTTTGTACTGCTTCCTCATTCTCCTCCCTTGCCAGGCCCTGGGGAAGGTACAGTTCATGGACCTTTTAAGAAGTATCGCCGTGTTCTTTGCAATACGATTTTTTTTTCTTTTTTGCAATACGATTTCTCATCTGCTGTGCAGGAGAAAAAAATGCCTACCTTCAAGCTGCCCTTCTCTGGCCAGGAAAGGCTCAGAGCCTTTGCTGGCACAAAGGGGAGGGAATCATTTGGTACAGAAATGCAGAAACATTTCCATAGGTTTTGTTTTTGTTTTTTAAAGCTACAATCTTTTTTTTAAAGTATATTTGAAAAATATCTGCTTGAGGGATCACTTTGGCCTTTATAGGGTGTTCTTTCCCGATATGTATGTTTTGCTTGCTTTGTTTCTTTTTTTTTAAGACAGGGTCTCACTATGTAGTGCAGGCTGCCTTTAAACTCACTGTGTAACCCAGGCTGGCCTCAAAATCACAGTGATCCTCCTGCCTCAGCCTTCTAAGTGCTGGGATTACAGGCAAGCGCTACCACGCCCGGTTCTTGATATTTTCTTGTGTAATATCTCATGATGAAATAGAGGAATTGCTTTGTAATTTTTCTTATATTCTCATGTGAACCAAACATTAAGTTACTCATGACTTATCAAAATGGAAATACTTTTTTAAAATTATGAAATCGTGCTCTTTATAAAAATTCAGCCCATACTGAAATATATAAAACACAGAAATGAAAGTCACTTTGACTCCTATTCCCCAGAGATAATCACTATGAGCAGTCAAGTCCTTGATTTGGAAACGGGAGAGGGCAACATTGGATCGTAGCTGGGCTGTGTGTGCCTCTCCCTGCCTCTGGCAGCCTATCAGGACTCACGGCCTCGTGTTCTCTGTTCACTACCGAGATTGGTGAGCATTGTCAGGTGGAGGGAAAAGGAGGTTTTGAGTTTATTTCAAATTCTTTGCTGAAGTAGTAGGCATGAGAATTTGAATCTATCAAAGCTGCTGTTTCAGGTCTAACCTCACCAAGGGAATGTTGCTGGGGTAGTTCTCACACTTTGTGAGTGTTGCTGTCTACTCTGAACGGGTTGATACGTACCTGTCAGACTTACTAAAACAAAATCCCTCACGTTAGAGCATTTCCTAATTTACAGTTGAGTGTAAGTGGATGTACAGTCCTTGCCGTGAAGACCACTGCCAAATACCTCTGTTGATAGTAGACGGCAGGGATTCCTCCTGACCCTTCTCCAGAGGGTGCCTGCCAGACATTACACAGAAGAGGGGCTTTCTCACGGGGGTGCTGCTTTCAGGTGTGGCACGGGAAGGACTTCCAGGGGGAAGAAGTTGTAAGAGCTCAGGAATCAGCGCCTCTCATAATGGGTATCTTAGCATGTGCTTAAGGAGGATTCTAACTGTGCTTATATTTTGGCCTGTATGGTCACCTGTATATTAACTGCAAGGGATCTCAGAGTACAGAAGCACTTGTCCCTTAGCTTGTTATATTCAAGAATGTGCTATGAAGAAGTTGATGTTCAGAAAAAGCACCAGAACAGTACATGGAAATTTAATCACAACTTCATTGCTTGAGGGTATTGGAGACATGGCTGTGTTTTACACAACTCTCTTTAAACTTCTTTTCAAAATGTTAAAGAATAAAGTGACCGGCCTGGTTTTTATGCTAGTTGGCTAAGTGAGACACACAGTCCTTCTCAGAGGTAAGAGGAGAGCTCCATCCCCGTTTAAAATCTCTAGCACTGGGGGTGAACGTGCTCCATGGGCAGTGGAAGTCAGCAGATGGAAAGAAGACAGAAGGGACGGGCGCTCTGCCTGTCTTTAAGATGGCAATGTCAAGGCTTTCAGATTAATGGAAAAAGGGAGACTCTGGAAGGCTTAGACATTCTGAAGTAGTACAGGCTTTAGTTCGTAGTGACTCCAGAAAGCGTAGTCTGGTTTTATAAAAACAAACTTCGAGCTTTGAATCAAAAGAGAGTTTGAGTCCCAGCTTCTGCTTCGAGTATGAGCAGTTTGGGGTAAATCAACCACTGGACATGTTTTTTCCGTTCACAAAATGAAGATAATAAAAATCCCTATCTCAGGGTGGTTATGAGAGTCGGTTGTATAATGTATGAAAAATGCTCTGTAAAATGTCAAGCACTATGTAAAAGTTGCTGCGGCTGAAAGAAGCAAAAAATGGAAAGCAAAATAAAACTTCCTACGTCCACATTTACGCATTTCAAAACATGAAATGTCAACTAAATGTTAGCGTGTGAGAAGCCCAGAGGTTGCACTAATGACAAAGACTGTGTCTTGATGTCGGGGACTGAAAGCCAGGGGCCCAGTAATGACAACTGGGATGCTACCTTACACGTTACCCTGCAGTGGCGTGTGTAAGCCGGGCAGCACAGGCCATCTGCCTTAACCTCCAATCAGAGGGGTGAGAGATGCACACGGAGAAGTTCTAAGCCGAGGGAACAGCGATGTGAAGGGAAGGCTTTTGTTGCCTGAGAGTGAAGGAAATCGGAATAAGTTTAAGGTTAGCATGAACTTCTTGTGTGTGTGATATGTGACAGACGCTGCCTGACAATAGTAGCTAGGAAGAATACTGTCCCTTCTGAGGTGGGAGTACTTGGGGCATGAACTGGTTAAGCAGTCCACCGAGGGGCCCTCAGTGCGGGTTAGCCTGCTCTGGTGCCTGCTCAATGTTGCTGTTCTGATCACTGCAGTAGAGTGCATGCAGAATAAGGACCTTACGCAGAAATACAAAGTAGTGGAAGAGGAAGGTGATACAGGCGTTCTTAGGTGATGTGTGGGAGGCTCAGACAGACCCAGTCAGCGTGAGTAAAACCTAAGAAATCCAAGGAGCAGTGTAGAGGGAGGTGAGGGTGGGTTAGCAGGTAGTTTGTGTTGTCTGCTCGTTGAGCTTGAAGTAAGATGCAGCCAAGCAGAGGAGCAGATGGGGGGACAGAGAGGTTCCTCGGCCTGCGGGTACATGAGGGGGTCCTGTGGCGAGAATGACATGAGCTTCAGTTTTGTTCCTGGTGCACCCGCTCAAAGGGCAGATCTAAGGCAGCGGTTCAGTAGCTTGTTATAGTAACTTGGAGTTGATAACAGAGGCCTCACAAGGACAGAGAAAACGGGGATGAAACAAGGGGTAGGTGTGAGAAATGCAGGTAGGGAAATTGGTAAGGCAGTAGTTTGAGGGAGAAATTCCAGGTGACACCCAAGCAACTTGAACGATTGGTTTGTAGTGGTGGCAGCTGAGACAGCGTAGAGGGAGGGTCAGTTTTCCCTGGGCCCTGCACACAGTCTGAGGACACAGACTGAATACTCTGGTACAGACAGAAGTCCTACAAAATGAACCCTGAGAATATAAATGCCTGGTGCAGAGAGGGACTTCCTGGTGAAGTCACTTTCAGCTGAGAGGAGCCTGCTGTTTTACATAGTGCCCTCTGGTGGTCATAGTGCCGGAGGCCTCATTCATCAGGCTGCAAGATGAAAATGTGGAGTCAGCCTGGATTAAGTATCTTTTACTTTGGGAAGGAAGAGAATGTTACAGAAATCATTATGTTCACTATGCCTTCTGTGTGGGTGAATTAATGTGCACTTCATAGGCCATCATGCAGATGGGCCGTCGAAGTTAGTCTACAGCCTTACCTAGCCTGTGACCTGGAGTGAAGCAAAAGAACTAGAATTTGCCTGTCAAAGTTCAGGAATTGAAACTCTGTCATACTTATAGAGCATTCCCTAGGTCCTTACAGAAAATTAAAGTATTAAGAGATTGAGTTTCAATGAGTCTGTCTAGTTTCCTCGGCCATAAGAAACTGAAATTGTGGCCATCAGAGATTGGCAGACCTTTAGAAGTGACAACTGTTGTCTATCAAAAGAGAAAAATACCAACCAGCCAACAGTCTCCAAAAGCATTGACTGGTACTCGGGAGGCTGAGGCAGGAGGATCATTCTGAGTTTGAGACCAGCTTGGGCTACAAAGTGAGCTCAAGCCTGAACTGCACAGCGAGACCCTGTCTCAAAAAGACCAAAAAAAAAAAAAAAAATAAATTAGCGTAGGCAAAACAGTGTTGCTGTTTTTCAGTACCCAGGGCCTTCACGCTGAGCTACACCCTCAGCCCTCAGACACAGTCTCACTAAGTTGCCCAGGCTCTGCTCACAGTTGGCAGTCTTTCCTCAACCTGCCAGAGTGCTGGGATCTTACGGGCATGTGCCCCCATACCTGGCCAAGGGTAAACAACCTTTGCAGATCTGTCCAGCTCCAGCGTTTCAACAAAACGTAACTGATGTACAGGCCAAAACGGACAGGTGATGCTACATGTGGGAGCCGTGAGAGTATATGAAGAGCCCCACGCCAGGGTTAAGGAGACCAAGGTTTCATCGTGAGAGCCATCAGAACTGTGACCTTGAGCACACCGCTGCCTCTGAGGGCTTCAGTTTACTTTTTGGTCTATAAAACACTGGGTTGAACTTGGTCATTTCATAAAATTCTGTAAGTAAGTTTACAACGATGACAGTATTTTTTAAAGATTGGATTATGCTTTTGTGTGTGTGTGTGGGACTGGGGATCAAACCTAGGGCTTTTTGCATGCAAGGAAGAACTCTACCACTGAGCCACACCCACAGCCAGATTATGCTTAATTTAAAAGGCAAAAAAAATATACAAAGGTCCTTTGAAGGGGGCTGGGGATATAGTTCAGTGGAATAAGCGCTTGCCTAGCAAGCGCAGGGTCCTGAGCTCGATCCCCAGTACCACAAAAAAAAAAAAAAAAAACTGTGAGCTACAAAGGTCCTTTGAAGAGTATGATTCTTTCTATTTCATAGTTGAGAAAAGTAGGACTAGAGAGGTGGTAAAAGTTTCTCCTGGCTACATGAGTGACAGAGGTGGTGTTCAAGTCTAGCGGTGCCTGCTTCCTGGGCTCTTTTTAATCCCTTCATTGACAAGCATGTATTAAATGCCAAATGTGTGGGAAGAGTGTGCTGAACACAGAGACCATTGAGTCTCATCCCCGTCCTCGAGGGGTCAGTACAGTAGGCATTACTGTACCATACTGCTCCTCGGATCTCAGCGCTAATGAAGCAAAAGATGCTGCAGCATTGTTGGGATTCACACAGCTACAGTTTGGTTTTAAAAGACTTAGGGTGTGAGCATGAAACTGAGCCACCATTTATAGTGTTGTTTATTTGGGAGTATGTGTTTCAGGTTCCAAATAACTTAAAAGTAAGTTTTGGAACGTAACCCAATTACAATTTCAGGACTTCCCGTACTAAGTACTGAAGTTGGAGTTTAATAACCAGGCAGAATGCTTAGTCTAAATAATGAATGAAATTTTCTAAACTTAGCGTGTCTGACATTCAAATGGCTTCAAGTAAAACCCTTTTCTTTTAGGAGCTTCTTCTGGTTACTCCAAAAAGTTTCAGGGAGAAAAGCTAAATAACCCCTTTAGTGTTTGAACTGTATATCCTAGAAAATGACATTCAAGGAAAGAAAGGTTACTGCTCTGCATGTGTTTTGTTTTTGTTTTTGAGTCACCAGGGATTGACCTGGGGCCTTTTGCATGCTGGACCAGTGCTGTACCACTGACTCACATCTCCAGGTCCTGCTGGGATATTTTTATAGGTGGCAAAATCCTCAAGACCTTGATCTTAGATTGGAGAGTCATAGTGCTATGCTTGATCCCAGAAAGTCCTCTTTCTGGTATACATGTAATACTGAGTGCCTCTTTCCTCCTCAGCTTTTCATTGCTATAATAAAATACCCAAGGCTGGATAATTTACCATCTGCCTAGAACAAAGCCTGATATTATAGTAAGGCCTAACAAATGTTAATTGTTCACATTCATATCATATAACGGTTGTCATTTACCCTACCTTCATAACCTCCATCATCAGTTTATTAAAGCAAGTCTACATTCCCGTTCATTACATTCTCACCGAACTGTTGTATAGTTCTTCACAGTTACTTACATACATACCTGTGTACAGTACCTGAAATACCTTTCCCCTTGCTTTCAGCTTTTCCCTATCCTACTCATTCAAGGCTCCACTCCGACATCCTTCTGAAGCTTACTGTTCTGGTATAATTCATGCTTTTTTTCCCTAACTTCTTGGTGCACTTTATTCAGTGTGATTTAGTACTTAATTGTTCTTTGGTTGCTGTTTGGTTTCAGGTGTAATTAATCCCTCATATGTCGTCAGCTCTACTGTACATCACCTTTCTGCGCCTCAGTGCTTTACTCAGTGTTAGGAACATGGCGGTGTTAGGCACACCCTGATGCTCTCATGTTAATACATGCGATAACCCTTTCTTTACACTTCTAGCTTTTAAAAAAGATGATCCATGGTCCTCCAGTTAAATCCATACATTCAGTCACATAAGACAAAAGAAATAAAAGGAAATGAATATATTTACAAGTTGTGCATCCTTTATCCAAAATGCTTGGGACTTGAAGTGTTTCAGATTGTGAACGGTTTTCCTAGATTTTGGAATGTTGTCATGGTTTTTATTGGCATGTTGGCACCCAAAACCTGTTAGAAGTTTGGATTTTTAGATTAGAGATGCTCAGCTTGTACTTCAATCCTCTTCTGAGTTTCAGAGGTAACATAGACCCTTACACTGGCATTTGACCAAGGCCAGAGCAAAAGAAACTTCCAGCAACAGTGTTATTTCGGATGTAAGAGATGTGCCGTGGAGGAAGATTGTTTCCGAAATCTTACTATGTCAGTGAGTAGTGTGCTGGAACAGTTTACACAGAGCAACCTAGGGGACACATCGGACACATCTGCTGAGTAGGAATAAATGGATGTAGAGAGAAAACCATTTCACGCATAGTGCTCAGATCAGGGCAGTCGCTGGAGCAGCAGCACCTGGTTGGTAAGCTGTACGCCAAGGACCCTGTGTAGTCCTCGTGAGTGTTCTGTGCAGCAGGCCACACTGCTCACCAAGGAAGTGGTTAGTGCTGTCTAGGTAAACAGGAGGCCTTGCTCTGTAGCCGTACTACCTACTTTGACATGGCTATATTCTGAATCGTGGCTTAGGGCCCTAGATGGTTGCTTTCTTCTGTGAAATACTCCTCTAAGCATTACAGATCTACGACTGTCTACATTAATATGCTTAATGTGTATCATGGCTGTTTTTGAATTTGAGATGAGCTGATAAGCTTTTTGAAACTAAAGTTTCAGGGTAAAACGTTTGGATCAGCTAACTCCTTATTTTTGTAGTACTGCACTCTGTAGCCCTGTAACAGGTGCGTTGTCTTTGAGTCACACTTGAAGGCCCCGCCCGTAGCCCCATCCTTTGTCTTCCAGCTGTAATAAACTTGTTCTTGCAGTGATGCAGCCAGTAACACAGACAAAAACTATTACAGGCCCAGAAATCCCACTCTACTAAAAATAGGCCCGGGTCTGCATTTCTGTATAGTATTCTACCTTTTGGACAATGTAGTACTATTGTGTAGATTTCTAATTGTAACATACTTCTAATTCTAACATAACTTTGTATCTCCTTTTATTTGATTCTACATCCTGAGACCATTCCCACTTTCTTCTGTTGTCCTTATTCATAAATACAATTTTAAAAATTTTTTACTTTTGATCTGTGTTTCACTATGCAGCTCAGGCTGGCGTTGAACTCAGTTTGTAGCCCACGATGGCCTCAGGCTTGCAGCAAGCCTCCTGCGTCAGCCTCCCGAGTGCTGGGGTTAGAGGTGTACACCACCACACCTAGCCAAAATATAACTTTTAATGACCAGTGATTTTTGAAAAAGTGAATTCTGGGGAGTGGTTTTACCCTAGTTCACTATAAAAGTCTCTTATTACCAGACACTCAAATTATAAGTAACGTATCAGTGAATATGCATGTACTGCTTTTGTATTTTGGCACATGGTAAACCTGAGTCCTCAGGTTGGTAGAGAAAGACAGTTTAAAATATTGAAACATTTGACTTGGCTTCCAGGAGGCACAGTTGCTATTTAGGAAGGTGGCAGGTGCATTAGGTTCAGTAATACTGTGTGTACAGGAACTCGCTGCTCCATAGAGATAGATTCTGAAGCTTTATGTATATGGATTAAAATTTTGAGGCTAAACTTGGTCTTATTTTTTATTTGTAATATCATAGATAAGATTTCTACTGTTCGTATTTTTCTTTTTTATTTTTTGCAGTTTAGGGATTAAACCCAGGGCCTTTGCACAAACTACATTCTCTAAAATTTTGAGACAGTTTTTTGTTAAGTCAGTAGATTGCCCAGTCTGGTCTTAAATCTGTGATCCTCCACCCTCAGCCTCCTCCAACAAGAGTTCTGGGAATACAGGCATGTACCACTGCACCAGCAGTATACCATTCAGGTTAAAAAGCACAACTATGCTCCCGGTGTGCTGACTGTGTTTGTATGTACGTAAACAGACCCGAAAGTATATAGTCCAGGGTATTTCGAGGGTTCCTTCTGGGAAGAGGTGCGCGACATGAGGCATTGTTAGTTTATATACTCTTGGATGTGTTTTTGCAACAAGCATGTGTTTCTTTTGCATACTTAAACAATTTTTAAAAAGAAAAATTTATAAAGTAAGGGTAGATACCTCATTCCTCAGTAAAGTGACTGCTTCTTTATACCATAAAATGTGTGGTGAGCAGTGAAGATTTATTCTATAGAATTACTGTTTTTCCATTAAGTCAAGAAAAGGGGAAAGCATTGACCAAACCTGTTTGTTCGATGCAACGTCCATGTAATTTAATGAGGTTTTTTATGGGAATTTCTCTATGTAAAATTTTTAAAATTTTTATTTATTTATTTATTTTTTGGTACCGGGAATTGAACTCAGGACCTTGCACTTGCCAGGCAGGTGCTGTGCTGCTGAGCTATATCCCAACCCTTAAAATTTCAAACATATATCAAAACAGTATTCTACTTATTATCTTCAGTAGTTAAAAGCAGTCAATCTTGTACCATCTGTAGCACCAATGTCCAGCTTGCTTATTTTGAAGAATATATCAAATATATAACTCCATCTATAAATATTTCATTAAGTATATAAAAGGTAAGAACTCAACATAATCAAAAACCCTTTAGAAGTCAGATTCTTTAGAAATGAGCAATAGTTCCTTAATTGGTTTTTTGTTTTTTGTCTTTTTGAGACAGGGTCTTGCTATGTAGTTCAGGCTGACCTTGAGCTCACTTTGTAGCCCAGGCTGGTCTTAAACTTTTTTTTTTTTTTTTTTTTTTGCGGTACTGGGGATTGAACTCAGGACCCTGCGCTTGCTTGGCAAGCGCTTATTCCACTGAGCTATATCCCCAGCCTATGGTCTTAAACTTTTAACAATCCTCCTGCCTCAGCCTCCCAAGTGCTGGGATTATAGGCTTATACCACCACGCCCAGCTTTAGTTCTTTAATATTAAACATGTAAAAGGTTTTTTAATATTCTCCAGTCTAGTTACTAACTTTAAAAGCTGCTATTTTATTTCATTCTTTGTATCCTTTAAATTTAAATTAATGTCCTTTATCCTCTCAAATTTAGTATACGCTTTCCCCCTTAGAATCGTAATAAAATGACAGTTAAAAGTTTTGCTTGTGATGCTTTCAAGTTTTAAAAAAATGATTCAGGTACATAAGACTGCGTTTTAGTATATTAGAGTGGAAAGCTGTTGATACCTTGATTGTAATAGCAAAGTCAACACGGGTCAAAAACCATGGTAAAAACTTATGTTTCTCCAGTGCTTTTCTGTGTCTGTCTGACTTTAAACTTTGTCCCCCTCAGGTCTGTACTAGAAGATGGCAAAGCCCAGCCACAGCAGCTACGTCCTCCAGCAGCTGAACAACCAGAGGGAGTGGGGCTTCCTCTGCGACTGCTGCATCGCGATTGATGACATCTACTTCCAAGCGCACAAGGCGGTGCTGGCTGCCTGTAGCTCCTATTTTAGGATGTTTTTCATGAACCATCAGCATAGTACTGCACAACTGAATCTCAGCAACATGAAGATCAGTGCTGAGTGTTTCGATCTCATTTTGCAATTTATGTATTTAGGAAAAATTATGACTGCTCCCTCCAGTTTTGAGCAGTTTAAAGTGGCAATGAATTACCTACAGCTGTACAATGTTCCTGACTGCTTAGAAGACATACAAGATGCAGATTGTTCTAGTTCAAAATGTTCATCTTCTGCTTCCAGCAAACAGAGCACCAAAATGATCTTTGGGGTAAGAATGTATGAAGACACTGTGGCTAGAAACGGCAGTGAAGCCAACAGGTGGTGTGCAGAGCCGAGTTCCACAGTGAACACCCCCCATAATAGAGAGCCAGATGAAGAGTCCTTGCAGCTAGGTAACTTTCCTGAGCCACTATTTGATGTATGCAAAAAAAGTTCTGTGTCCAAATTATCTGCTCCGAAAGAAAGGGTGTCACGTCGCTTCGGACGGAGTTTTACTTGCGACAGCTGTGGATTCGGCTTTAGCTGTGAAAAGTTATTGGATGAGCATGTGCTGACCTGTACTAATAGACATTCATACCAAAACACAAGATCGTACCACCGAATAGTAGATATTAGAGACACAAAGGACAGTACCATCAAAGCCGAATTTGGTGAAAAGGATTCCTCTAAAACATTCTCCGCACAGGCAGACAAATACAGAGGAGACACAAGCCAGGCTCCTGACGATTCCACGGCACCCACTGGAGGCAGAAAAGGCACGGTGGAGTCTGAGCTAGCCAGTGAAGAGAAAAGCAGGGCTGCTGAGAGGAAAAGAATCATCATTAAGATGGAGCCTGAAGATATCCCTACAGATGAGCTGAAAGACTTTAACATTATTAAAGTTACTGACAAAGACTGCAATGAATCCACCGACAACGACGAACTAGAAGATGAACCTGAAGAGCCATTTTATAGATACTATGTCGAAGAAAATGTTGGCATTAAAAAAAGTGGCAGGAAAACCCTGAAACCTCGGATGTCCATGAATTCTGAAGACAGAGGTCCTTTGGAAGGGATGAGGCCCACTAACAGCAGCAGTCCGGCCCAAGAGGACAGCGAGAGTGCCTCCTGTGAGCTGTGTGGGCTCACGATCACCGAGGAGGACCTGTCTTCTCATTACCTAGCCAAGCACATTGAGAACATCTGCGCATGTGGGAAGTGCGGACAGATCCTCGTCAAGGGCCGGCAGCTTCAGGAGCATGCCCAGAGATGCGGAGAGCCCCAAGATCTGACACTGAACGGGCTGGGAAATGCTGAGGAGAAGATGGACATGGAGGAAAACCCTGATGAGCAGTCTGAAATAAGAGATATGTTTGTTGAGATGCTGGACGATTTCAGGGACAGTCATTACCAGATAAACAGTATCCAAAAGAAACAGTTATTTAAACACTCGGCCTGTCCTTTCCGGTGCCCTAACTGCGGCCAGCGTTTTGAGACTGAAAACCTAGTGGTTGAACATATGTCTAGCTGCCTAGATCAAGATGTATTTAAGACCGCCATTATGGAAGAGAATGAAAGAGATCATAGACGAAAGCATTTTTGTAACCTTTGTGGAAAAGGGTTTTATCAGCGGTGTCACTTAAGAGAACACTATACTGTTCATACTAAGGAAAAACAGTTTGTTTGTCAGACATGTGGGAAGCAGTTTTTAAGAGAACGTCAGTTGCGTCTGCACAATGATATGCACAAAGGCATGGCCAGGTATGTCTGTTCCATTTGTGATCAAGGGAACTTCAGAAAACATGACCATGTACGGCATATGATTTCTCATTTATCTGCTGGTGAGACGATATGCCAGGTCTGCTTTCAGATATTCCCAAATAATGAACAGCTGGAGCAGCACATGGATGTTCATCTGTACACATGTGGAATATGTGGAGCAAAATTTAATTTGAGGAAAGATATGAGATCACATTATAATGCCAAGCATTTGAAAAGAACCTAAGTGATTTTCTACTGTACTCACGTCTAGTTGATAGCAGACAAAACACCAAAGCAGAAAGAATATGAGCTATTTAGAAATCAGTTTTATAAGATGAATTGTTGGAAAGAATTTCAAGGCCCTTTTATCCATATTTTTTTAATTTAGAATCTTAAGTATCTACACTTTAGGTGTTAAATGCTTATCATTTTTGTTGTTTCTTAATAGCATTCTTTGTTTCTAGTTTTCTTTAAAATTACTTTTAAATGTAGATAATAAGTTGCTGTTACCTCTTCAATGACTATTAAACTTTAGATTTTTTTATCGGTAAGGTGATGACTTCACTATTTCTATGTGGTTTTTTTGTTTTGTTCTGTTGTTTTTTAAGGTTATCCTGTGAAATCTTAAGCCAGCATCGTTGGCCATTCCTGTTTAAAGTTTAAAAAAAATTTTTTTTAATTATTGTTTGAAATTATCCCATTCAGGTTTAGGGTTTTTTTTTTTCTTTTGTCAACTGAACAGTAGGTTAGCTACTGCTTATTCTCCCTTACTATCAGTGAGACTCATATTCTGAAGTGGACAAGCTTATTAGGCAAGTTAGGTGCAGTGAATGTAACCTTTAAGGTTGACATGGGCTCAAACTTGGCCTAAAAAGATGGATGGACCTGAGGAAATTCCTGTAAACGATCATTTCCTATAATTGATAAAATATTATCATTTAATAATCACATTTAAAACTTATATTAAGTGTAAATCCCAATGACTTTTCCCTCACTTGTGAAGTTGGTGGGGTTAAGCCATTTTGTTTTGTGATATTAAATTTAACTATGATAGTTAATTAAAAGACCTATTCATTAAAAATATTTTAATTTAAAAGATTCTGATTTCTAAAGTGTGTTAGTTTATCAATTATTTTTGTTTATAAATAGATTTTAATAGCTCTCTAGGCATATCTAAAGGAAAGTGATTTTTCACCTTTAAAATTACATACTTTTGGTACTTTGAGACTTGAGAAAGCTGCCATGTATATTGATAAATCGAATAAAATAAATCAATTATAAATCTGGTTGTTCTATAAAAGTAGAATGCACAAAAATGTGTTGTGTCTTATACTAAGATTTGGAGAAAGTGTGTTGTGGCAAATTGCAATTTATCTGCTTGATTTCTGTAAAGGATATGAAATTGAGGAGTATCAAATAATCACAACCTATAAATGGAAACAGTTTATCATTTTTCAATTAAAGTAGTATTGTTAGTTGTTATTGACATAGGGTCTACATCAATTACATGTGAATTAAAACACTGGCAAAACTGACCCATCAATAAATAAATATACTGAATAGAATGCCTTTTAATGTGAATTACTTGCAACGAAACACCCTTCTCATAATGAAAGGATTTTAACTAACTCCTGTATTTAAAAATACAGTTTTGTGATTACAAACAGCAATAGCATTGCTCTTTTTGTCCACGGATTTTATGGTATGCAAATCATTTTTGTATACAATTTACATAAAAGAACAAGTTGCCAAGGGAATTGAGAGACACGCTGGCTGTCTAATGTAGTTGGAAGTAATGGAGCCCAGTGTGAGCGCACAGGTGTGCGGGTAGCTGTAGACATCAGGTAAGGACTCGGATAGCACAGGAGCCAGTGAAGAACTAAAGTAACAGAAAGGGGAGTGGCACAAAAAGGTAAATGGAAAAATCAAGACTTTATTGACGTCTCATTACAGAAGACAGGAGGAGTGATTCATCTGAACCTTAGACACAGTGGTTTATCAAGTACTTGAAGTGCAATTTAAAGTGCAGTGTAGGGTGCATGTACGTGGTACCTCTAGGAACTCATGAGCAGGTTGTCTGACAAACCAGAGAGCACTGGAGAGTAGTATAAAGAGTAAGATAAAATTTCCAAACTGTATAGTATCTCAATGGACAGTTTTCCTTGGGGTCGCTTTTTTCTATCCCCATCAAAGTTTCTGTTGCAGTGTTTTTTCCTACCATTAAAGAAAGGGCCTTTTCTAAGTACTACTGCTCTTTGAAGAAAGTATTCTTGGTCTGTTCTGTAGGAAGGTGGGTTTCATTTAGTGTTTGGACTTGTGAGTGAGAGGTGTGTATCTTACAAGCCACACCTCATGACACTTCTCCCTGTTGCGTATCACGCTGGACACGCTTTTTTGTTCAGGAATGAGCTACCGGGTAGCATAGACTTCTTCCAGTGTTCTTTATCAAGGCAAAATTCATTCAAAGGTTTCCTGCTTTTAAAATGGGCAGGGGTGGGGGAGAAATACCCAGCCCTGGCCTCCTCCCTCTCCTGGGGCTGAGTGTGGAGCTCCCGCCCCCTTGGGCTGCTGTTCGCCCTCTGGGCCGTGAAGGGAACAGACCGAGACTGGAAGCTGTCTGCTGCTCCGGCCTTTATAACTTGCACATTCAGCTGCCCTCTCCATCCACATAGAACACAATCTTGTTTGTGTCTCACAAACAGAGACATCATTTTTGCTTGAAGGACCTTTTGTTCTAACCATGTCCAATTTTTGGATTTCTTACTGCATAATAAGCAGTCTGACGCTGACTAGTTTTGGTTTTTACGGTGCTGGGAAGCAAACCCAGAGCTTTGATACGGTAGGCCAGTGCTCCTCCACTGGGCCGCATCCCCCTCCCTCCTCCTAAAGAGCAAGAAATCCCGGTGGGACAGAGTCTGCTCCTAACACTGCCAATTGCAGCGCAACTTGGATGATTATAATTCTTAGTAAAGAGCACAAAGAATCTCAGATTAATAAAGCACAACGAAGGCAACAGTCTATTAGAACTGAGAAGTTTGTCTTAGTTTTTCATAATTTTAAAGTTAAAACAGTCAGAGAAAAGACCCACATGAGCAAAATGGTACATGGCAAATTTTAATTACCAAAAAATAATAGTTTGAGTATGGACAAAAATTAAAAGAAAGGACTCCAGAGGGGGTAGTTATAAAACTAAAAGAATTAAAATAAGGACAGTTTAGTAGGGCAGTCAGAATACTAATTAAAAAGAACACTAATAAGTTTTAAAAATTGTTTTACTGTAGTTAAAAAGCAAAAGAACAAAGTATAAAAATTGAATTAAAAATAAAAGACTTGAAAGCCGAGCATGGTGGTACATGCCTGTAATCCCAGCACTTGGGAGCCTGAGGCAGGAGGATCGTCACGAGTTTGAGACCAGCCTGAACTGCATAGTGAGACTGTCTTAAAAAGACAAATAAATAGCTTGAAAGTTATAGGTGAGATGAATAGGGGTTAAAATAATTTGCTTAGATTAAAATAAGCATGCATAAAGGGACAGTGGTTATGAACATGCTAGGGCTGTGCCTAAATACTTAATCACTTTTATATTCAAAAAAGTGGGAAGAGAGGCCATGGCTGGCAACTTTATGGTTAAACGATATTCATTCCTAGAAACTTAGATATTTAACAGATCTCTGGAAAATCTAAAGAATCAGTGTAACACTGTAATATTTAAGTATAAAATGTATCATTGTTAACAGAAAGCTAAACCAGTACCAAAATTTTAAAAAATGTGTGTGTACCCCTAGTTGAGAATAAAGAAATACTATATATCTAATTTTAAGTGGGTTTATCATGAATTAAAATTTAAAACCTTTTTTGGCCATCAATCTACTTCGATCCGTTCCTTAACGTTCCTCATACGCCTTTCTACTTTGTAAGAAATACTTCCAGAGACAAAATGCCATTGTGCTGCCAGTCCCCTAGCATCAAGGACGTGTCGAAAAGTACAGGGTACCGAAGAGGTGAACAAGACTTTGTAGGATTCCCCTGTATCCTTGATTCCTAAGGTGCAGTAAATTGGGGGAGGATGGTTTCCGGGAATGTGGTCAGAATTTGAAGCTACATCCAAGGTGTGGAAACCCAAGGTCAGGCCGTACTAGGGCTCGCTTGGCAACCCGCGGCCACTTAGGGCTCTGTGTATTCGAGTGCCTCCCGCACATCGCTGTAATTAATCCCCACAGCCTGTGAGGTAAGTATACCTGACGCGGGACCGAGGTTTAGAGGGGTTGAGTGATTTTCCTAAATGCACACAGAAACTGTTAGACCTGGAATCTGAACCCAGGCAGCTGACTTAGCGTACGTCCCTGTGCGTAATCACTAAGCCGCATGTTCCACCTCCAAAGAAGGGTGTTTTCCATAGGAACACACGCTGAAAGGTCCTGTGAAGCGGTACTCTTTGTTCGTCTGTTTTCTGCAGTGCCTGGTAAGGTAATAGTGGATGCCTAGTGAGCGTTCTGAGTAATGTGAGAATGTGACTGGAAAACAAAACTATTTGGATGAGTCATTCCGAATGATGTTTTAGAACTACTAAATGCTGATATATATTTTGATTTTCCTGCATTTAAAATATAAAACTAATGGTATTGTCAGCCATTTTTCAGGTTCGTAGTGGGTGTTCAATTAAAAATTTCTGACTTCAACTTCCATATTTCTGCCTGTGACTTGTCGCCTTTACTTTCCCCATCCTGTCCTTTGTGTGTTACACTGTCCCATCAGCCTCCATTTCCTTTTTTTGGTTATGAGACTGATAAGAACGCTGATGATTTAAGAACAAATGTTCTTGAGCTGGGGAGGAAGCTCAGCAGCACAAGCAACTGCCTAGCAAGCGTAAGGTCCTGAGTTTGATTCCCAGTACCAAAAAACAAAACAAAAAAAAACCCTCTCCTGTATAAGAATAAATGTTCTCTCAAGACAAAGAAAAATGAAAGAATAACCAGGTTTTGCTTTAACAGATAACGTGGATAAGAAATTCATTTCTTTGGCCAATAAAACACCCCTGCCATAACTATACTGTGATTAAGTTGTATAAAGGAATCTAAATTTGCTTTTAAAAAGTTGATTTTTCTAGCAATATATAGTTTATGAAAACTGTTTCTAGGATAACTTATACAGCCTTCCTCAAATGAAAGATAATTTCAGGAAACGACAGCTACATAACTAATCTAGCAACAAACTTAAAAAGTTACCTGTGGCGTTAGGAAACAATCCTTTCCAATCTCATATGCTTTTAGCTTTTTTTTCTTTCTCTTTTTTTCAGTTCTGGAAATTGTACCTAAGGCCTTGGGCATGTGACGCAAGTGCTCTACCCAGGCCACATCACGAGCCTTTTTTATTTTGAGATGGGTTCTCACTAAGTTGCTGAAACAGGCTTCAAACTTGGGATTTTCTGCCTCAGCCTCCCTCCCAAGTAGCCGGGATGAGAGGAGTCCCTATATGCCTGGCCTGATTTTAACTTTTGCATTCATTTCTTGATTTCTGTATAATAGGTTCTTCGCTTCTATGCTAGGCCTACTACTTTCATGATTTGGCTGGCATCTGTCAAATGTTTTTCAAGTGAAAACAGAAGAATTAAATGGAGAAGAGTTTGTGAACACTGTCTATAAAATTTGTTTTGGTTTTTTTTTTGTCTTTTTGAGACAGGGTCTCACTATGCAGTTCAGGCTGGCCTTGAAGTCACTTTGTGGCCCAGGCTGGCCTGGAACTCCCAGTGATCCTCCTGCCTCAGCCTCCTCCCAAGTGCTGGGATTATAGGCATGCGCCACCACGCCCGGCTATATAATTATGTAAATGGCCCACTAAATGTCTCTAAATGACACTTGTTAAATATGAACTGACCAAATGACACTACTTAACACATTTTTACCACACAGTTAAATTTAGCATTAAGTTTAAATCCTATTTGAGTTGTTCCCTTATATTCAAGAGAACAAAAAGTCAACTGATTCTGACAGAATTGTTCTCTTTTTTATCAAAATCCACATAAATCGCTAGGGGTAAAGGAGCAATTATAATTTCTCATTATCCTTTGCATTCTAACTCAATTTGCTGACCAAAGAAATGGAAAAGATGATGTAAAGCTTACAACTCAATACTTGGCCCCGAATCAAATGTATCAAAGTACCAGTGATCACACTAAGAAACTATGGGAAAGCCTACAGACCAAGGATGACAAAAATTTTAAATGCATTTCATTTCAAAGCCAGGAATGTTAATAATTTTATGGGACAATTTGCATAATACTCAACCCTTACCCCTTTGAGAGAGAAACCATTAAGTGTACATTCCATAAAATCCCACTTAAACTTTCCTTAGTTATGTTTTTATTCTACTTAAATCAATAGAATCAGGAAAGTTGTTTTTGATAATTCTAATCACATAGATTATTAAAGTCATTGTCTTTCAAATGCTTATGTTCCCTGATACGAGAAAAATATTTAAGAAAGTTGATTTTTTTAAAAATAGGAATCATGTCAAAGCATTGCTACAGCAAATATGGTTCTAACAAATTTTTGGCTCTCTGAGGCAGGTTCTGACAACTGTAAACCTGGGAATTTGAGGAAAAATGCCTCTCAATTTCATTTGCAGAGAATACGGCACTTCATATTTGAAGGAAGTGTTAGCTTAAGGGCTGCCGACAGAACTTTTACATTTGTTACACCTGTTTCAGTCAGAACTTCGCCATTCAATACATTGTAGAACTATTTTATTGGAGAGGGAAACTTACTAACCTCTTCTGCCCCACTCTGTATGTCTGACTTGTCTCCTTTATGTTGCATATTTATGTGCCCAGCCGTTCTAGTTCAGACCGTGCAGGACTGAAAAAGAAAAGCTGTCCCTAGAGGTAGAGAATGATGCAGTAAGAACACCTTCTGTCCGGAAGGTGCGATGAGTTACACATGAGGAGTAATTTGAGTTAAGTTCTACAAGCTTTGCTTTTGTTTCTGTTCTGTCCTTTGTCTTGCCTGGTGCCAGAAGCTAAGGAATTCTGACCTAAGAATAATGTTTAATCTCATAGAGGGGTAAATCAATGTGTAATACTATTTTTCTTGAGTTTTGTTTTTTTCTGTGTGGCAGTGGTGAAATAGGGCCTTCTAAAGCTCTGGAGAAGTGACAGATCTGAATTTGGAGAGGACATGGGGAAGAATCACTCTTCAGCAGATAATCTTTAAGTGCAGACCCAGGAATAGCAGATCTGAAGTGACACCATCTTTTCTGTCTTCCTGACAAACTTCATCAACCCCAAAGTTCCAGTTGCAAAGATCCAAGAAAGCTCAATACAGATCACTTTGGAATCACCTTGTCATAACAAAATTGATTCATGGTGACTTCTAACATTTGTGGAGAACCTTCTAGAGAAATGTAACTGTAAAACTCATGAAATCAGTGGTTAAAGCTATATGAAATTTTATATGCTAATTATCTTCAAGAGTCCCTTCTAAAGTAAAAGGGCTTGCTAGGCTACTGTAAATATAAAGAGATAATCACATGTCTTTATAAACATATATAATTCTAAGCTTAAAATAACCAGAATTACAGCTTATATATTACAAAATTAGGTAATTTAAGGACTTACACCCTCAAATCTGTAGGTTAGAGTCTAATTAAAAAGAATGGTACGGAGCAAAAAATTTTAAGGCCAATATTAACAAGATAATCTTCACTGTAATGTAACGCTTGTCCTCTTTCTCGTTTGTGAATATACCAGTCACATGTTCAACTTCATATTAATGAAGCTCCTTTTTAAGACTGTTACCTTGAGGGAAAAGCATAAAAGTATTATTTTATTAGTGGTAGGTTTTCACAAATCACAGACATTTTCTTCTGAACTTAACCTAGTAGGAACAATTAATTTTGTTAAACATTTATTCTCAATATATAAGGTATAATGCCATACTCTCAGCTTCAAATTTCAAGATAAAATTAAACTAAGTAAACTATGATGGCTAGCATGTTTCAAAGAACTCTCATGGAGGAACTATTTTGTGAGTCTACCCTGGTTACAAATGCTTAGCTGTGTGCATACATACACATGTGCGCACATATTTCTGAAGGATATGACCTATGGCCATGTTATTTCCTTATTGTGAATATACTTGTACTGTACTTTTACCTTTGGTTAACTATGTACCAAATTCCCTACTTGGTTTTTTGTGCAATATCAAGATGTTACATATTTTTAGAAATGGTTTTTTTTATGCTTATCTCTACAAATGTTGTACTAAGGAGTTTCACAAAGAAACGTAACATCAAGTATACTTAACAGTATGTGCAGAAGTGAAGTCACTTAAAAACCCTGGCTGTAAGGTGAGATAATAACTTGAATGGTCACTCTAATAATTAGATGAAAATCAGATAAACAGTTCAGTACAGTGGAATAACTAATATGGGGGAAAGGAGGAGAGAGATTCACTGAAGAGTTCAAATGCCTATGAAACTGCTTTATAAGAAGTAAGTTTAACAGAGTCTCAAAGAGCATCAAGAAACACTAGGTAATGTCGTTTGGGAACATGAAGAAGTGTTTAGAATTGCAAGCTTCTAAAAGTAAGCAGGAAACAAAAGATAAAAGAGGATTACCATGCCAGGGATACAGCTCAGCAGCACCTGCCTGGCAAGCGTGAGGTTGTAAATTCAATGCCCAGTACCAAAAAAAGAGAATATTACCAGTAATTAAAGGTGCCTGATAAATATAGAAATGACTCAAAAAGTAATTTTGATTGATGAAATTTTTTTATTCAATGAGATTTATTGAGGATAAATGCCTTAAATTTTGACTGTACTAACTGCAAGTGTAATGAACTATGATAATTCTAAATGGCATAGATGCTTTCAATGATGTGATTATTTTCTGTACATTAGTAGAAAATGGAAATTTTGGATTACATAAAATACTTTTGTTACATTTTAAAATCCATTGCTTTTACCTAATAAAAAGTCCTCCTCTATGTTCAGAAGTTAAATTGTCTGCATATTACTTTTATTTATTCTGTATTATTTTCAACCTGGCTCTTTTAAAAAACAATCTGAAAAGTTACCAACTCTTTCCATCCTTAATAACTGAATAAATGGTACAGCGAATTACAGTCTTTCTGCATAGTTTTAGAAGTGCACCAGGAAAATTAGCTTAAAATTCTTATAACCAAATCCTGATTTCTTTCCATGTAGAAGAATGATTGGAAAAATACTACACATCAAGGCAAATACAGATGATGACAAATTGCATTTCCTCATCACACAAAAAGAATTATGTATAAAAATCCACTAATACAGTACTTCTTTCAGAGAGTTATTTTGTTCTCAAAATAAACAATGTACTACTCAGAGAAATAAATAACTTCTTTGCTGTTATAATTCGTTTGTTTTCAGTGAAGGAATTCTGTAAACGTTAACAGTAACGGCGTGTTTAGTCTGAGTCTCCGTGGATAGGATCACCTCGCTTGCTCCGGGTAGTCCCAGGCTATCCCGCAGGGCCTGTCCTTCAGGTTGGCACTTGGAGCTGACCAGGCAGTTTGTCCGCCGCTGTCACAGATTCACTCCCTTTGCTGAAAAGGCTTCTTCCAGACTCGCGTCCCCTCCACCGCAGATGAAGCCATTCCTGTCCCAGGCTGCTACATATTACAGTGCAAGTGTAGTTCAAAACTGAGCTTTTAAACTCAGAAACAAATGCTGATTTTTTTTTTCTATAGTGACAAAAATATTTTGAAACACTCTAGTCTTTATAATCTGGCAAAGATTTCACTGGTTGAAAATCAGTATTCTTACATATGGTCTTCATTTCAACTGAATATTAATAATTATTTTTAAAGTTAACTGTAGGGGCCAGGGATACAGCTCAGCGGCACAAGTGCCTGGCAGGCAAGCACAAAGTCCTGAGTTTGATTCCCGGTACCAAAAAAAAAAAAAAAAGTTAACTGTAAAAGTATAGTAAGGAAGTAAAACTTCCTGATTGAAAATTTTACTTCGACAGGGCACTTTCAAATAATTATACAATGGCAGTATTTATAAAAAGGTGTCTTTGTTTTTTGAGACAGGGTCTCAATATGTAATTCAGAATGGCTCTGAACTCCTAATTTTCCTGCCTCAGCCTCCCAAGTGCTGGAATTACAGGTGTGCGCCACCATGTCTGGCCTATAAAGATCTTAAACGTATTCATTACTTAAACTTCGGTTTGCTAGAAGGTGCTCAAACTATTGGCTGTTTCTATTCTGCCTTTCCTTCATGCCGATGTTACTTCCTCAAAACAATTCATGACCTTTGCAAAGATTGTGCCTGGATAGTAACTGAGAGGGTTCCAGGAAAATACACAATTTTTTTTTTCCTGGTAATTCTGGGGCAATTTATTCTTGTTTGGTTATTCTTTAGGCAAGCCTGAATCCCCATGCATGTGCTTTTAGACCTCATTTCCTTCATCTCTTTATCTGGTACAGATACTTTTCAGATGTAAATTTCTTTCAACTTTTGGTCTATGCAGAAACATAAGAGGTAGTGAGGGATCTTCCTCCTACCAGAAGATGAAGTTGCTGTTTGTGAGTTTTTATTTAAACAATGAACTTCAGGTCATTTTAATAAACACTGAGAGGACTGGGATGTAGTTCAGTTGTAGAGCCTGTGCCCTGCACACCCAAGGCCCTTGGTAAGGTCCCCAGCTCCCCCACCCCACCCCACCCTGACCTCTAACACTGAGCTACTGAATGACCAGTGTACTCTGAGTACTGTCCTGAGTGGTAGGGTTAACCCCAGCACCTCCAGCCCCCCCCCAGACCTCTAACACTGAGCTACTGAGTACCAGTGTGCTCTGAGTGCTATCCTGGGTAGTAGGGTTAATGCAGAGTGAAGTCTGGTAAAGCACTTGGTGGTTTTCTACCATTTTTAATCTGTATGAAACTTCATTCTTTGGATTTCAAAAAAAATTCTGAAAATGCTTCAATGTTTATAATCCAGCAAATAGATATCACTTGTTAAAAATTAGTATTAATTTCAATGATCTGGGAGATTTCCCTTGTTGAAAAATCAGTATTAATTTCTGTGTACATGATGGGGCTAGTGAACTTTGTTTCAACTGAACATTAACAGTCATTTTAAAATTCTGCAGCCAGGCATTACTATGCCTATAACCCCAGCACTCAGGAGGCTGAGGCAGGAGGATCACCACAAGTTCAAGGCCAGCCTGGGCTACACAGTGAGTTCAAGGCCAACCTATGCAAGACATTGTCTCAAAAATTCAAATAGATCTGGAAAAGTACAAATAAAGGAGCTTAGAAAAATTACTGATAGTCCCACCATCTGGATTTTGATGTATTTTTCACACATGTAAAATTATTCTACATATAGGAAAAGAACATAGTATCTTCGTATCTTTTTTCACTTATATTAAGAACAATTTATGTCATTAAAAATATTGGAAATAATTTCTATAGCTGCATAATGGTTCATGAATGCATGTACTATATATAATCATTTTCTTATTGGGTACTTAAACTATTTCCTTTTTATTGTTGCTAACATTAATAATATTACTTGCATTTTCTATTATTTCCTTAAAGGAGACCCACCAAGACTACTAAGGATCTCACCGGGTGTGGTGGCGCACGCCTGTAATCCCAGCACTCAGGAGGCTGAGGTAGGAGGATCACTGTGAGTTCGAGACCAGCCTGGGCTACAAAGTGAGCTCAAGGCCAGCCTGAACTGCACAGTGAGAATCTGTCTCAAAAAAAGACCAAAAAAACCCCAAAAATGGATCTGATCATATGTAAGGTGAAGAAAATACACAGCCACAAAGCCTTCAGAAAGGCTATACAACCTGACATTCTCACTGGTAGGGATCACTTGTTTTACTGCACTTTCAATGGCATGGGTGAATATTATTTGATCATAAATTTTCTTATTTGATCATTTTAATAAGTTATGTTTTAATGAACTCTGAGCCAGAACTATAAAGATTTTAGAAATTAATGCAAATAAGGGAAATGTAAAACTTCTAAGAGTAGTCAATGTGTTAATGTTCTATCACTATAGAAGTTTCTTTCCTATAAAATAAAAATGCAGATACTGTGTCTTAGGAAAATCTCAGGATGCCATTTAAGGAGGGAACACTGATTTACCAAGAGAAAATTTAGAGCAAAAAAAAAAAATATATATATATATATATATATATACATATACAGCTAATGAGAATGCAGGTATGACTGTTCCTGTCATTTCCAAAAGCTGTGTTAAAGATGAGTCCGGTGGTGAGATTGCAAAATTTGTTTGCAAATAACTGTGCACAGACGCAGGACATAGTTAATACTCAAAGGAACTTCTCCTTTGAAACTCTAATTTTAGTGTTGGTGTGGGAGAACTTTGGCGTTTGTGTTTGTTGTTTTTTTGTTTCACAGTCTTGCTTTAAGTGTGTAAAGGCTGACAGTACGAAACCAGGACTGGTGCTTCTCAGCTCTTTTATGTACTGGTGGACCCTCCCGCAATCCGTATCCTCTCAAAGATATGGTAGTAGTCACTCTATTTTTAAAGAGCCACAAAACAAAAACTATATAGGACAAGAATTTACAACAACAAATGAAGAGCTCATTATTACAGTTTATGCCAGTTTCCATTAGCAGTGTTTGTTTCCTCCTTATTTTCAAATGTTACCGTATTTCCTTTTTTTTTTTTTTTTTTTTGGCGGTACTGGGGATTGAACTCAGGACCCTGTGCTTGCTAGGCAGGCGCTTATTCCACTGAGCTATATCCCCAACCCCTGTTACCGTATTTCCAGTCTTTTTTCTCCCATACTTTCTTTTCATGGAAAAGAAGACAGGATTTGTGGTTAGAGCACATAGTATTTAACCAGTGAGATTTCTAAATTAATAACAAGTGTGTTTTTAAAAACTAGGTTACATCCACTAGATAAAATCTTAAACGTTCACTGATTTATAGAATTCTCTCAACATTACCTTTTGGACATAGGTAGCTTTTGTTTCTCACATTCTTCCCTAGCACCTTCTCGAACAACTATTTCTAAGGATGGTTCTCCCCTCCCACAACCTCAAGACTCGGCACAAAAAGCTCCTAAATGTATCCTGCCTACGTGTAGAGAATTTCTCCTCCTGTACTCTCGCCTCGCCCTTCCAGGGACGCTAATTCACACAGAATTCCTTCAGTGCCGTCCTCTTTGCCCACGCTACCACCTACGTAAGAATATCTTTCCTAGCCAGGTGTGGAGGCTGAGGCAGGAGGCTCACGAACTTGAGCTCAGCCTGGGCAAGTAGCCAGTTGGGAAGACTCTCAAAATGTGAAAGGCTGGGAGGTAGCTCAGTTGTAAGGCCCTGGTTTCGCGGCCCGACAGGGGGTGGGGGCGGGAAGTGGCTGTGTCTTTCCGGCCCTCTGCGGGCGGACTCCAGCCCCGGCGGCCACACCAGCACTCCCGGGTGTCGCCGCCCGCCCTCCTCCCGCCCGCCCGCCTGCCCTGCGCGCCTGCAGCCGCACTGGAAGTGCGCGTCCCGCCCCCCGAGGTTCACCCACCTCTGATCGGAGGTCGCCCCGGCTCTCTTCTGCTCTCGCCCCGAACCCCGTCCCGGGTAACGCCGCCTGCCCCTTGGGGAAGCCTGCGTCGCCGCCGCGCCCAGCGGCAGGACCGCGCGCTCCCAGCGCCCGGCGCGGACCCCGCTCTGCAGACCTCGCGCTCGCCGCGCCGAGAGCAAGCGGCTCAAAAGCAGGAAGTCGGATGCGCGGGACGGCGGGCCGCAGGGGGCGAGGGAGAGGGCTGTGCCGCGGCGCGGGACCACGCCGGCCTCTGCGGCCCCTTCTCCCGCGCGCCCGGGAGCCTCCCGCAGCGCTTGCCTGGAAAACCGGAGGCGACCGCCCGGGGGGCAGCGGGTCACCTTTGTCCCCGCTCGCCCGCCCAGCCCAGCCCAGCCCAGGCCTCAGCGTGGGCCAGGGACAGAGAAAGAATGGACTCCGGTCGTATTTATTCAGTGTAGCAAGCTCTGGCTGAACTGCCCCTTTCCCGCGTGCTAAGTCAGTCAGGACACCAACACCGCAGCCCTACCGCCTGCAAGACCTGAGGACACAAGCCGGTAGAGCCGGGGCTCTAACTCCCCTTCCCCGCCTCCTCCGCGTGCCACGCCCTCGTCCGCCCCACTTAGGGGTCTGCGCTGGCCATTGGTAGTGTGTCCTGCCAATCTGAGAGACGTCGACGAATTGCGCTTTAGGAAAGGCAAAACTCGCAGAAAGTTTATACTCCTGGCCCGGGCGCTAGCCTAACGCCCCCAAGCGGCGGGCTGTACTGGAAGGAGTTATTTGCATAACGGCCACCCCTCGTCCCGGCTGGGGTCCCGCCCCTCACCCAACTACGTATCTATTGGACTAGAGGCCCGTCACTCCGACCCAGGCAAACCTGTGGAGGGGCGGGAAGAATTTGCACGGGCGGAGCCTGGAGCGGATTGGCTGTGAGCGTTTCCGCGGGGCGGCTATAAGAACGCTGCGCTGCGCTACGCAGCGCTGCGCTGGGCTGGCGGCAGCGAGTGGGGAGGCGCTCGGCGAGCTCGCGGTGGATTGTGACGACCGTTAGTTTAGTTGACCCCGCGGCCTGACGCTCCCTAGTTTCTCGCCTTAACGTCGCTTGCCCCTCTTTCATCCAAGATGGGCGCCCGCGGCCCGGCCATCGGCATCGACCTGGGCACCACCTACTCCTGCGTAGGGGTCTTCCAACATGGCAAGGTGGAGATCATCGCCAATGACCAGGGCAACCGAACCACCCCCAGCTACGTGGCCTTCACCGACACCGAGCGCCTCATCGGCGACGCGGCCAAGAACCAGGTGGCCATGAACCCGACCAACACCATCTTCGACGCCAAGAGGCTGATCGGGCGGAAGTTCGAGGATGCCACGGTGCAGTCGGACATGAAACACTGGCCGTTCCGCGTGGTGAGCGAGAGAGGGAAGCCCAAAGTGCAGGTGGAGTACAAGGGGGAGATGAAGACTTTCTTCCCCGAGGAGATCTCCTCTATGGTGCTCACGAAGATGAAGGAGATCGCCGAGGCCTACCTCGGGGGCAAGGTGCAGAGCGCTGTCATCACGGTCCCCGCCTATTTCAACGACTCGCAGCGCCAGGCCACCAAGGACGCGGGCACCATCACCGGCCTCAACGTGCTGCGGATCATCAACGAGCCCACGGCGGCGGCCATCGCGTACGGCCTGGACAAGAAGGGCTGCGCGGGCGGCGAGAAGAACGTGCTCATCTTCGACCTGGGCGGGGGCACTTTCGACGTGTCCATCCTGACCATCGAGGACGGCATCTTCGAAGTGAAGGCCACGGCCGGCGACACCCACCTTGGCGGCGAGGACTTCGACAACCGCATGGTCAGTCACCTGGCCGAGGAGTTCAAGCGCAAGCACAAGAAGGACATTGTGCCAAACAAGCGCGCGGTGCGGCGGCTGCGCACGGCCTGCGAGCGCGCCAAGCGCACCCTGAGCTCGTCCACCCAGGCCAGCATCGAGATCGACTCGCTGTACGAGGGTGTGGACTTCTACACGTCCATCACCCGCGCCCGCTTCGAGGAGCTCAACGCCGACCTCTTCCGCGGGACCCTGGAGCCGGTGGAGAAGGCGCTGCGCGACGCCAAGCTGGACAAGGGCCAGATCCAGGAGATCGTGCTGGTGGGCGGCTCCACGCGCATCCCCAAGATCCAGAAGCTGCTGCAGGATTTCTTCAATGGCAAGGAGCTGAACAAGAGTATCAACCCCGACGAAGCGGTGGCCTACGGCGCGGCGGTGCAGGCGGCCATCCTCATCGGAGACAAGTCCGAGAACGTGCAGGACCTGCTGCTGCTCGACGTGACCCCGCTGTCCCTGGGCATCGAGACGGCCGGTGGGGTCATGACGCCGCTCATCAAGAGGAACACCACGATCCCCACCAAGCAGACGCAGACCTTCACCACCTACTCAGACAACCAGAGTAGCGTGCTGGTGCAGGTGTACGAGGGCGAACGGGCCATGACCAGGGACAATAACCTGCTGGGCAAGTTCGACCTGACCGGGATTCCCCCGGCGCCCCGCGGAGTCCCGCAGATCGAGGTCACCTTCGACATCGATGCCAACGGCATCCTCAACGTCACCGCCGCCGACAAGAGCACCGGCAAAGAAAACAAAATCACCATCACCAACGACAAGGGTCGTCTGAGCAAGGACGACATCGACCGGATGGTGCAGGAGGCGGAGCGGTACAAGTCGGAAGACGAGGCTAATCGCGACCGCGTCGCAGCCAAAAACGCGGTGGAGTCCTACACGTACAACATCAAGCAGACAGTGGAAGACGAGAAACTGCGGGGCAAGATCAGCGAGCAGGATAAAAACAAGATCCTCGGCAAGTGTCAGGAAGTGATCAGCTGGCTCGATCGGAACCAGATGGCGGAGAAGGACGAGTACGAACACAAGCAGAAAGAGCTGGAGAGAGTGTGCAACCCCATCATCAGCAAACTTTACCAGGGCGGTGGCGGTGGCGGCGGCGGTGGCGGCGGCGGAAGCGGGCCCGGGGCCTCCGGGGGCCCGACCATCGAGGAAGTGGACTGATGCTCGCGCGCAGTCAACGTAAACCTCTTTTCCTTTCTTTTTTTTTTTTTTCCTTTTGGTTTCTTTAAAATGCCCTTGTGCCAAGTAGATGTATTGTTGGAAGGTTTTAGCCCGGCATATGCATATGAAAGGAAAGGAAGGACAACCTAGTTTAACTCTTAAAAGATTAGTTCTAACGTTTGATTTTGAAAAAGCATTATTTGAAGTTTCTCCTTAAACGCGTTTTGCGTGATTTTTAGTTACCTTAGTTTGTGCGTGGAGATTTGAGAAACCTGACGTTTCCACACCTGTCCTGTGGAAGTTTGGTAACAAAATATATAGGAGCTAGAATTGTTTATTTGTATGCACTACTTTAAACTAACATTGCAGTAATGTTAAGGACAGGTATATTTTTTGCAAATAAATGCGTAAGTGCGAATTTAAAATAAAACAAGTTGATCTCAACATTTGTCTTGAGTTTTCAGTCTTTTCTCCATGTTTTACTCATGTTGGTCTTTAAAATGTTAGTCTGTGGTGAAATGTATCTAACCCAGTCTTCTCTAACTCTCAGATGAAGTTCCTGGCTTGAATTACCAACAGCTTAAAGGGACAAGAATCTGGGTAAACTTTTCTACTTCTCTCCCCTTTAATAAAGCAACCTGACTGGGCCCTCCCACTGTGTTCAAATGAAAACCCACTGGGAAATACAAGCTGAATTGTAGAGTGAAGTAAAAAGTTATTTTTCTGTAGAGGAATAAAAGAGGACAAGACAGTATCTTCTCATAACAGCCCGAAGCAGCACAGGGGCACACAGGTTCCTGAAAGAAGAGCCAGCAGACAAGCTTGTGTCTAGTAAAACTTTTTAAACTTAATTTTTTAGTAAAACAACTCAGTATTTGAGCTTATGGAATATTTTATAAGAACACTTAACAGAAATTGTAATGACTTGGGAGATATAAGAAAATTATATATTTTGTGTGTGTGATTTGAAAATCTTAGTGCTTTTGCCATACCTGCTTTTTTTTTTTTTTTTTTTTGGTCTTTTTGAGACAGGATCTGCCTATGCAGTTCAGGCTGGCCTTGAGCTCACTTTGTAGCCCTGGCTGGTCTCGAACTCACAATGATCCTCCTGCCTCAGCCTCCCAAGTGCTAGGATTACCAGTGTACACCACCACACCCATCTTAGAAAAGTTTGTTGTATTCTTGGTTGCTTTTTTTTTGTTCTTTGGGGGTTTTTTGTACCAGGAATTGAACTCAGGACCTTGCACTTGCCAGGCAGATGCTTGTACCACTGAGCTATATCCCCAGCCCCAATACCTGCTTTAAATCACTAAAAAAAAAAAAAAAAAAAAAACTATTTGAAAAGGCAAACTACAAGATCATACTATATTTTGTTAATAGCCACCTTGACTATTTTTCCTATATATCTGATTTGAGATTGTTTTAGATAGGAATACATTTCAACCCTTTGAAGAGCCACTACTTTGGGTTTAAGATTTAAAATTTATATCTGAGCGAGACATGATGGCACATGCTTGTAATCTCAGCACTCAGGAGGCTGAGGCAGGAAGATCATTGCGAGTTTGAGGCCAGCCTGAGCTACAAAGTGAGCTCAAGGCCAGCCTGAACTGCATAGCAAAACCTTGTCTCTAAAAGATTTTAAAAAAATTTTTTTAATAAAATTCGTATGTGTAGGAAAATGTGGTTGTGTTTTTGTTTTTGTTTTCAGTTCTCAGAGTCTGACCCCAGAGGCACTCTACCACTGACCCATGCCCATCCTCCTTTATTTTTAAAAATTTGTCTAGGGTCTTGCTAAGCTGCCCACGTTAAACTCAATTTCCTGCCTCAGCCTTCCTAAGTACTAGGTGTTTGGTGCTGCCTGGCTTGATTTTTATTACTTTATGCTCTGTTCAGATTTACTGTCTTTTTTTTTTTTTTTTTGGCAGTACCAGGGATCAAACTCAGGATTTTGCACTTGCCAGGCAGGCACTTATGCCGCTGAGCTATATCCCCAGCCCCCATATTTACTCTGTTTAAGGAGAACAAGGGAGAGATTTAGTAATAGTGGTTGGAAAATGCTTGTTTTAATGTTTTCCTTGCTTATGGACATTGTGGTATCTGTCCAGTGACAGAGATCTGCCTCCTATTATTCGTAAGGTAATGATATGTAAATATTTTCAACTTAGTAGTGGGCCCTTTTGTGTCATGTATGGATTAACTTTTTGAAGACTAATATGAGTAGTAACTTAAAACTTAAAAAAACAAGCTAGCTTGAAAATACTGGGCTTTGATCATGACCCTCTCACACAACAGCTGACCCCCTATATACAGATAAGATTTTTTTTTAAATAAAAATCTCACTAGGGTCAGGGAAGAAAGATAAATAGATGTGAAATTGCTTCAAAATAACTTTAAAGACATAAAGAGGATTCTTCACACTCTGGAAAGCTGTAAAGATAACCCAGGTTGTTGGCGCTGATGTTGCTTGGAAAGTTTTTGGCAATGAGTGATTTGAGTTTCACTGGCTACAGAGAGCATTACATAAGACAGAATACTTGGATATTCACAGAATTAGGTGTAGCTGTAGAGTGACTTTTAACATGAGCTTTACCAAAATAATAACCTTTTATGAGTCCTTTATTTATTAAAACTGTTAATTCCTTGCATTAACTTCAAAACAATAGTCTTTCTATAAGTGCAATATGTTACTAGTATAGCTTATTTTTTGAGACAGGTTCTCACTCTGTAGCTCAGACTGGCCTTGAACTCAAGCCCCTTGAGTGCTGAGATTACAAGTGTGGGTCACCACACCCAGCTAGTATGTTTAGACCTCACTTTGGTGGGGTTTTTTCTCTTGTTGACAGGGTCTTGCTATGCAGTTCAGGATGGCCTTGAGCTCACTTTGTAGCCCAGGCTGGTCTCCAACTCGCAACAATCCTCCTGCCTCAGCATCCTGAGTGCTGGGATTACAGGCATGCACCACCACACCCAGCAGCTTAGACCTCACTTGGGAAGACATTAGTCACAAAGTGAATGATGCCTCTGGGAGGCCGAGGCAGTAGTTTGAACTCAACCTAGGCAATTTAGCCAGATAGGACAGGGTCTAGAGCTCAGTGCAAAGACCCTGGGTTCATTCCCCAGTAGTACAAAAAGAAAAGGGTGACTGATCATATTTCCTGGTTTTTGATTATGTGACTGGCCTTCTGAAACTTACCATTAGACTTAATTGTGTCTTCGCAAACTTACCAAGATGTGACTATTACTAGGATAAAGCCACCAAAGTAGCCTTTTAGTGTTTCCAGCAGTCAACTGAAACTGGTAACCTAAGAACTGGGAACACCTTAGAAGATGTTAGACTAGCTGCCTGTAGTCAAATAGCAGTGGAAAAGTACCTGATGTTAGGACCAAGCTAGATTACAGGTGGAAGAAAAATGTCACCCAGACTTGAAAGCAGTGTTATGCTACGAATGTAAGCAAGACATACGACCTGGATGAAATGAAAAGATCTGTTTTTTATCAAAACAAATGAGCCTGTAAGACATTATTTTATAAATTGAATTTAAATTGAATATAAATTGAATATAATTTATAGAAATTGTGAGGCATATTCCCTCTTGCTTTTGAACACTGGAATAGTTTTACAAAAAACCTCACATCAATGTGTCACAACACAATTGCTAAGAGAATATACAGAGTCTGTCAAAAAAAAAAATATATATATACATACATCAGGAAAAGAAAAATTTATTGAGACATCATAAGGTTAATACAGGTTACCTTTGGCCTCTACAGTTATGAGGTGCTCAAAGTGGTGGCCTTGTGTTTCCAGACATTTATTAAGATGGCAAACTACTAAAATGTATATACATTTTTTGGCAGATTCTGTTTACATTTAGATTAAGACACAAGAATGTTTAGTTGCTTTGGTAATATATAAATAAGTATGAGTAAATTGATTTGACTTAGCTATAGAATTAGAAACAATACAGAATTTTATTCCTTGAAGAATTATGGATCTTTAGAAATGAGTCCAGTTTTGGGGTTTTTTTGTCTTGAGATAGGGTCTCACTATGCAATTTAGGCCATCATTGAGCTTGCTTTGTAGTCCACGCCAATCTCAAATGCAAGATGATCCTCCTGGCTCAGCCTCCCTCCCCAAGTGCTGGGATTGTAGGCGTGAGCCACCATGCCAAGCTTAGTCCAGTTTATTTTTAATGCGGCTCTTGGAATGAAAACATTTTAGAGTATATGCATTTTTGAAGTTTAATAGGGTAATATAATGTTGAAATGGATTTCTCTCAGAAGAATAAAAATCAGCCAGGCATGTAGTACACGCCTGTAATCCCAGCACTTGGGAGGCTGAGACAGGAGGATCCTTGCAAGTTTTGACACCAGTGTGGGCTACAAAGTGAGCTCAAGGCCAGCCTGAACTGCAGAGCAAGACCCTGTCTCAAAAAGACAAAAGAATAAAATCATAGGCCCTTTCCTTCACACCTTTCAGTGTAGATTAGGATGTAAATTGAAGGTAGGAAGATAAACAGAAATGATGGTGTTCAAATTCAGAATTGCCACTTTCTTTTATGGAAAATTTTTAAAAATTTAAAATTATTATGAAAATGTATCTTTATATTTTCATACTATAAGCATGCATTATAGTCAGTGTCTAGCAACTTAATTATATGGCCTTGAGTTTCTCTTTGAGACATCAAATGTCTTTCCCTTATAGGACACTTAGAATTATTAGATACTTTGGGCCGAGGATATAGCTTAGAGGCACAAGCACTACCTGGCAGGTGTAAGGTCCTGAGTTTGATTCCTGTACCAGAAAAAAAATTACTTTGCTAGAATTATTAGATACTTAGGAGATACTTTACAACATCATGAAGTTTATTCCTTTTTTATTTTTGCACCAGGAACTGAATTTAGGACCTTGTGCTTGCCAGGCAGGCACTTGTGCCACTGGGCTACATCCCCGGCCCAGTTTAAGGGAAAAAATATTTCCAGTTTGAGTAGTGATTTCCAATTTACTTTCTTAAACCTAATTGGTGAAAAATCTAACCTGGGAAATAGAGACTCATACTTTAGAATATTTAATAGTCTATAGATAGAAAAACAATCTCTTTTCCAAGTCTTTTGTTAGGGTAAGGTGATAGAGGCATACTAACATGGTCTTTTCAGAGTTATTGAAGTTTTAAATATTTTATTCTCCCAGCACACGTGAAGTAACTTATGTAACCTTTAGGTGCATGTTATTTTGAGTTCTCAGTAACTTTAACGTTTCTTTTAGTTTTGTACATTAGACAGCCTGAGGTTAAGACTCTGATAAGATACAAAGCATGATTGCACATCTCCACGATTTGGGTGTAAGTTGAGGGTTACTGCCCACACTTCTTCCAAATGACTGTGACGTTCCCGGGTCCCATCCACATTCCTTGGTCCTCCTTTCTCCTCTGGAGCTTTACTGGACTTAGCGCTCCCTGTTCTTCCCACCGCAAGTTATATGGTGAAAAAGCTCTTGGCATCTGGGACATTTCTCACTCTTCACGTGAGTTATCTTGCGGTAAGCGAACCTGTCCACAGCCTCCAGGCTGCGCCGCGGCGTGTGCGTGGCCCCCCATGCATGTGAGCCAAGGGGAGTGCACATGCACGTGGCTGGTGCGTTTTGTACCACTGTGATCAGCGGCTGAAGGAGACCTCGTGGTAACACAGGGCAGTGGGAAGGAAAGTCTACTGCAGAGGTTTTAAAGCTTATGGGAGTATGCAGTCACTCGGAGCGTCTCATACCCGTGGAAAGGGCGTACACAAGCCCCGGCCTGTTTCCTCATCTAGTATTTTTGCTTAAATCAGTGTTGGAGGGAGAAAAGCCTCATCCGGAACCTGCATGTCAACTCGGTTGCAGAAAGAAATTACAAATGAATGTGTGAAAATAATCACTGAATAACCAGTGACACCACGCTTTTTGGTGGTGTTTTTGGTTTTGCAACATTAATTTTAAGTACCTACTAAGGCTGGTGCTTTACACACATTCCTCCTTTTAATTTATCTTAACTCCCAGTTTTGGTATTTTCAGAAGCAGGATCAGAGTTGTCCTAGGGAAACAGCAGAAATGTTTCAAACTTTGTTTTCTTGTCTATGGTTTTATTCCGCTACACTACACGGCTTCCTCCCTGCAACCCCAGTAGCACCCTCGGTTCAGCCAGAGCTTCACCTTACTGACGCAGTAGCGCTCACCACGGAATGCCGCGCTGTCTCGGTGCCCAGGGGCTCGACTCTGGACCCGGCAGCCGTCCCCCGGCGGGTGGGGTGGGGGCGCCCCGCCCCGCCCCGCCCCGCCCACCAATCCCCACTCCCGCCCGAGCCCCGCCCCGGTAACCTGGGCAACGCGGCGGGGACGCGGGGGCGGCCATGTACCAGGTGCCAGAGTTTTATTCGCGGAGAAAGCGGTTGGAGCTGCAGACCCGCTCCCCGGATGTAAGTGAAGCCGGGTCTCCTCTCGGGGTTGGGGAAGCCGGGCTGTTGTGCCCTCCGCCCTCGGGACGCCGGCGGTGCTGCCCCGCGCCCCCACTTCCTCTGCTGGGCCGCAGGACGTATTCGCCTACAAAAACAAAACCGGACTAGCAGACTCCGCAGGCGGTCAGCATTGAATTCTGGCCCCTGTGAAAGCCCACCTTCCCGCCTCTAGTCGGGTGGCTGCAAGCCAAACATGTTTGCCCAGCTGTGGGGGACCCGGGAGAGCGCAGGTCGGGGCTGCTCCCCGCCGCCAGGGAAGGGCGACCCTGTGCTGCAGCCCTGCCTCGGAAGGACAGGTGCGGTGAGCCCGCTGCTCCTTTGATGAGCTCTAACTCGGCTCAAAGGTGTGGCTGCGCTGGCCGTCGGCCGATTTTGTCCAAATGACTTCAGCTACGTGCAGTCTACCTCCCCTCCCCCCTTCTCCCTTGCCTGAGTCCTATTGAAGCCACACCCTAGGAACAATCAAAAAAGGATAAAACCCCGGCTTCAGGTTAAAAGAAAAAGTACAGATTCTACATCTTCACTGAATAGAGTGGAGCAACTAATAGGAACCATTAAAGGCTTGTGCCCTGTGAGTTGTAAACTGAATTTTAACCACTTTTGCTGCGCTCATCTCATTTACAGCAATGTGGCTTACAACTAGGAGTGTGGTACTGGAAAGATGACACCAAAACTCTTGAATTCAAAAGGTAAATTTCAACAAGACTTATTTGGACTTTTCAAGCAACACAGAAGCATATAAAGGGTAAAGTACCTGGTGAAATCCCACCGTCTAGAGATCAGTATTTTGCGGGAGAGCCTTTCAGACATCACTTTCCGTTAACCCTGCACTGCTTTCTACTCCTGCAAGAAATGGTGAATTAAGCCAAGATGGCGCACGCCTATAATCCCAGCAGTCGGGAGTATGAGGCAGGAGGATCGTTGCAAGTTCGAGGCCAGTCTGGGCTACAAAGTGAGTTTAAGGCCAACCTGAACTGCATAGCGAGACCCTGTCTCAAAAAGACAAAAAAAAAAGAGAAATGGAGAATTTTAAAAAGTAAAATTGCAGGGTTATAAAAACTAATAATCTCCACTCAGATAAACGCTGACTCTAAAAATGTACAGCTAAAATAATATACTAGCGCCCATTAGTTGTGCACCTAACTATGTGGGAGGCTGTCCTGACCTTCACACCATAGCTATGAGAAGTGAGCGTTGATACCCTCATATTCCTGGTACAAAAATGAGTCTCAGGGAGACTGCACAGTCACACAGACGGTAAGGAGCTGAACTGGCAGTTGGAACCAAGGTTAGTGTGCTGTCCACACATTCCCTCTGTGCAGTGACTGCTTCAACCAGACCATAAGCTCCTCCCGGGCAAGAAGTGTGTAATTTTCCTGCACCAGGAGCCACAGCGTAGGTACTAACCAGTAAGCACCTCATCTGACAGCTGGGAATGAAGAGCAGAGGCAGGAGAGCAATTAGACCAGTGGTGGGAGGAACATCAGTATCTGTAGAGTCAGAATTAGCTCCGTGTTGGGAAAACGGGAGGTGTCTAGGATGACCCTCAGGTGTCTGACTGACTGTGGGGCTGGGATTGCTGTTGCCATCTGCTGAATGGAAGCGGCAGGGTGGCACCCTGTCTGAGTTTACTTAGCTATTTTTGGTTTTGGTGTTTTTTGGGTTTTCTTGAGACAGGGTCTTGCTCTACAGTTCAGGCTGGCCTTGAGCTCACTTTGTAGCCCAGGCTGGCCTTGAACTCACAACAATCCTCCTGCCTCAGCCTCCCAAGAGCTGGGATTACTACCCTGCGCCACCACACCCTGCTCTCCTCTCAGAGATGTAACTAGCATTGGTGTAAGAGGCCCCAAACACTGCGTCAGCCTGTGGACAAACTAGAAAATACTAGGAACTGCAGCTGGTAATGTGTACTTTACATTATCAGCAAGGCAGTGCGAACACCCCCAACCTTCGGGGTTTGAATATTTTGTTGGAGGCTCTCTAGGTGGGTAGAGTTTCTTCCAGTGAATCTATCACCTGTGTTTCAGTTGTACAGGTAACAATGCACCCTTATAAATACTTGCGTAGCACAGGAGCGTGCAGCTATGGAAGCCAGATCTCTTCGTCACCACCCTGTGCATCTGCCCCGTCAGATTCCCCCGCCCTTCTTTGGAGGCAGCCAGCCTTAGCATCCAGCATCCTCCCGTTTCTGTTTTTCCTTCCCTTCCCATTCCTAATGTTCCAACACACCCAGCCCAGTCCTTAGAGACCAGGCGCTGCAGAAAGAAATTTAGAGATCATCCACGGGCCAGCTCTGTGCCGGTGGTCTAAAAGAAAAAAGGGAGATGGAAAAATACAGGTAAGGCCCTGCCTGAGGTGCGGCGGCCTAGTCTTGCTTTTAGGACAAGGGTCTTAAGACAGGGTCTTGCTTGCTTTTAGGAGCTAACTTGAATGTTACCAAGAGGGTGGCAAAAACTCTTGGAAGAACAGAGTAACAAACTGATTTTATTACTCTCATGGGAAGGTTCTCTAAATTCTTTTTTTTTTTGGAGACAGGGTCTCACTGTATAGCTCAGGCTGGCCTTGAACTCCCAGCAATCCTCCTGCCGCAGCCCCTCCGAGTGCTGGGATTACAGGTGTGCACCACCATGCCTGGCTCTGTAATAACTTTTGTGGGATTTGACAAGGAGGTACAAAGGTCTAAGCAACTGATACCCATCTTTAGAGGATGCGTGAAGTTGGGAAGGTGCTTCTGTTACTACATCTGTACTTAGCCTTAACAGAGGGACACATAACCTTGGACAGAGGTTAAGCTTCTGGTTGGGTTATCCATGTAGCATTGTTTCAAGCAGAAAAGTAAATCACAACCCACAGTGGGCTGCCAAACCAGTGCACTTGGCAAATACCAGGGTTACCCTAGGAAGTGCCCTCTAGGGCCGGAAGCACATGCAGCTGCTCTCTCAGAGGCTGCTTTCTGGTTAGCGTCTGCTGGTATTCCCAGGAGTCTGTGCATTGGCTCTATTCAGACTCTGTCTTGGGTTCAATGTTATAACAATTTCTGATGCATAGGAAGACCTCCAGGGCATGCTTGTTGCTTTTTGTGGTCCCTTGTTATCTGGGAGTGGTGGTTTGAGAAAGGGTCTCACTATCAGTGCAGGCTGGTCTTGAACTCACTTAAGTAGCCCAGGCTGGCCTCAAACTCATGGTAATCCTGCCCCAGCCTCCCGAGTGCTGGGATTCCAGCTGTGCACCACCACACCTGGCTTTGTACAGCTTGTTAAGAAACCCCAGTAAGCCAAGTGTGGTGGCACACACCTGTAATCCCAGTACACAGGAGGCTGAGGCAGGAGGATCTTTGTGAGTTGGAGACCAGCCTGGGCTACAAGGTGAGCTCAAAGCCAGCCTGAACTGCATAGTGAGACCCTGTCTCAAACAGACAAAAAAAAAAAAGAAAGAAAGAAAGAAAGAAAGAAAGAAAGAAAGAAAGAAAGAAAGAAACCTTGAGCAAAGGTGCTGAAACCTTCCTGGATGTGGGCAAGGCCCTCAGACAGGTCCACAGCACAGTACTGAAGTGGCTGCCTGAGAGGCGGCCCTGCCTGGTGGCTGAGCTCATGGCTCCGAGGCTGGGAGCACTGGAGCACACATCGCTGCCAAGTTACACATTCCTACTTTCAGTTCACTTGGATGTAAAACTCGGTGATACTGGTAACATATTCCTCATACAATTGCTAAAAGGATTAAGTGAGGTTTGGTTTAAAGGGACCTGGCCCGTGACAAGTATGCAATAGACTCAAAAAAACATCCTTCCAAGCTGATGAGCTTCACCGGGGCGTGGTGGCGCAGGCCTGTAATCCCCGCACTCGGGAGGCTGAGGCAGGAGGATCATTGCAAGTTCAATACCAGCCTGGGCTACAAAGTGAGCTCAAGGCCGGTCTGAGCCTCATAGCGAGACCCTGTGTCAAAGACAAAACAAACAAGCAAACAAAAACAAAACAAATCGATGAGCTTCCTGTGAAGCCAGAAGACTTTTAGATAGAAATGTTTGCATGTGGTCATGTGGTTTCCCTTGTAAGAGATACAAATGAGGAACAAAAGAAAAGATAGACAGGATCCCGATTTTGTTCAGATGGGAAGAGGACGGAGGGAGCAGGCAGGAAGGCGGGGGGAGGGTGTGAAGAAACAACTGAGATGTGTCATGCACTCGTCGCCAACTCCGCACAAGGGCTGTGGTCCTTACCGTAACGCAAACGTGGACTAATAGCGAACACTGGGAAAAGAAGGAAGCGTTTATGTGTGGTGGTGGTCTGGAGGCTGCGGAGGTGAAGAGGCTGCATGTAAAGTCTGAAGGCTTGTCTTTCTCTGGATAACAGTTCCGTATGTAAGTAAGTACATGAATCGGACACTGCCGCGCCTAAAGAGATTCAGACTCTGCTCATAATTGATGCTAGTCCTAGCCCGGCGTGGTGGCGCACCCCTGTTATCCCAGCACTTGGGAGGCTGAGGCAGGAGAATCGTTTTGAGGCCAGCCTGAGCTGCACAGTGAGACCCTGTCTCAATAAAACAAAACAAACAATTGATGCTAGTCCTAAGGGGGAAAGGGAAGAAAGAAAAATTTAAAAAAATAAAAAAGAAAAAGAAAAACATGGAAACAAAGCTTTGTAAATGGGGCAAGGAAGAGGGGTTGAAGGGAAGGTAGGGGAGTGGGGAAAAAGCAAGTTATATCGTGTACAGGTACAAATTCTCTCTGATGAATATGATCGTTACGTATATCTAAAATGTACCAATAAAATCTCATCTCAAAACAAAACAAACAAAATAATGGATGCTAGTCCTCAGAGTGCCGGAGCTACCACCATGATACGACTCCTCTCCCCTGGGAAAAGGTCGCGTTGCTAATTATCTCATTTCTGTTGCAGTTTTGCACCCACAGTAGAAGTCAAGGAGAAAGGAAGGAAAGGCAAGGCAGTGCACTTTGCGGAAGTGGACGGCGCAGCTTCGGAAAGGTGGCTTAGCTTCTGCTCCCCTGGGGCTGCCGAGGCCACCGCTCAGGGCCATCATTGTTTAAGTCTCCACAGACTCTAGAAGATACCGGGTCCCGTTATCCCCAGTTGAAATACCCATCAAGGAAAAATACCCATCAAGGGCAAAGAGACGCTGCTGCAGAACTGGGACGGGACTGACAGTCCCTGAATGTATCCCTGTAAAATCTTGACTGCTACCGACCTTTCAACTTTTCGTAGTATTTTTTACAAACATTTGAAAATGGTAGCTATACCAGAACGGATGATCGAAACAATCTCCCTTGGAGAGAATTTGTGTTTTATTCATGTGGGGGTTTTAGGGCCAAACCCAGGGCGCTGTGTGCTCCAGGCAAGCTCCCCACCACGGAGCTATTCCCCAGCCTTGGGCTCACGTCTTCTATCAGGGAATGTGCGTCCTTCTGCCCCTACCCTAAAATACACAATGTTTAATAAAGAGCATTTTTTCCAGGCGTGGTGGCACACACCTGTAATCCCAGCCCTCGGGAGGCTGAGGCAGGAGGACCGTTGCGAGTTCGAGACCAGCCTGGGCTACAGAGTAAGCTCAAGACGAGCCTGAACTGCATAGCGAGACCTTGTCTCAAAAAGGCCAAACAAAAAATAAATAAATAAAAACGAAGAGCATTTTTAGAGGATGTTACATTAGATGAAGCCCATGAATGATGCTCAGGCTCCCCGTTACTTTATAGTAAATGCTTCATGCATGGCAGGATAGATTAGATAGAACTACAGCCTTTAAAAACGCTCCCAAAGACTCCTGTATTCAATAACAGGTTGACAGATAAAAGGGTTTCTTCAAGAGATGAGAAGGCAGCGAAGGCCCTGGAGAAGCGCGGTCAGCAGGGCCACATCACACTGGATGACGTTAAGTGTAAGTTCGCTGCTCCCTCCTTCCCCGTGCTGCCTGGTGGGAGCGTCTGGGGCAGCCTTTGGCCCTGCCTTCGACTGTCCGTCTTCTCTGCTTTCAGTTGTTGCTTTGTTCTTGCTACAAGACACTGAGATGCAGCGGATCTGCTCTTTCACAACGTTTATGAGGTATTGGGTGTGGTGGGGTGCAGTGGCTCTTCTCCCTTTCATTTTGGGGTACTTCGGTGTGATAAGTGATGGCAGGTAATAATTTTTAGAGAAGGAGTGTGAGGCTGGCTCTGTGCAAGCCGTCCTCTCAGAAGTGTCAGAGACAGAGACCAGAGTCTACAAGAGGAGGGCGGAAGTCATGGGAGCCTTGAGTCCTGGCTACTCCTAGGACAGAGTTCAGAGAGGCAGGTGCGAGAGTCCCTTATGGACTGAACTATTCTTGTATAACAGTCAAGGGAAAACAAAAAAACAGTCAAGGGAGAGACCAGTTTATCACAGAATAGTTTTCTGTTGTAGAACAGTCCCCCCAAAGTGCCAAAATTCCCAAAAAAATGACTCTGGGCATTCTTAACTTTTCAAAGCATCTTGGCCACAAAACAGGGGAGCGACAATGTTTCCTTTATATGTGTGGCTGTGCGTCACAAGACACCGTCTTTGTTTCAGTTACTTTTTGTGGTGCTGGGATGGATGAGGGCCCGGCACATGCTAGGCAAATACTCTTAACACTGAGCTACACCCCTGTCCCCTGGCACGTGCGCTTGCAAGAGCCCAGCGAGCGTGCATCACACAAAATCTGGGCACTGGAGACTGTCTGTGACTACAGGACATGCAGGGCAGTGTGGGCCAGGAGGGGGAGCCAGGAAAATAGCAGCTTCTTGTAAATAAATAGATAAGTAAGTATTTTAAAAACAAAAGTTATGCCTGGCAAGTGCAAGGTCATGAGTTTGATTCCCAGTACCTAAAATACAAATAAAATAAATAAAAATAAAAACAAAAGTTATAAAGACAAAATAAAAAATTAAAAGGACTGGGGATATAGCTCAGTGTGAAAGCCCTGGGTTCAATCTCTAGTTCTACAAAAGAAAAAAAATCCAAAGAAGGCACCAAAAAGTCTTATAAGAATATTTAGAAAGAAAACAATGGGTTCTAGCCAGGTGTGGTGACGCACGCCTGTAAGCCCAGCACTCAGGAGGCTGAGGTAGGAGTATCGCTTCGAGTTTGAGGCCAGCCTGGGCTACAACGTGAGCTCAATGCCAGCCTGAACTGCACAGTGAAACCCTCTCTCAAAAAAAAGACAAAGAAAAAAAAAAAAGAAAGAAAGAAAACAATGGCTTCTAATAAAAAAACAAATGTGACAGCATTGTAAATCACTGTACTCTTTGGAGAGCAAAACATAAAATTTAATATGCATAGGGACTATACTCCAGCAATTTTTTTGTTTTTAAGAATCTATTTATTTATAGGCTTTCTGTCTGTTAAGCGCATACTCTACCCCTGAGCTATACCCTGAACTCCTTTGTAGAATATTTTTTAAAAACCTATGTATTCATCAGTAGAAGACTAGTTAAAAACTTCCAAGATGCAGAACTGTCTATTCAGCTGCTTAAAAGAATGAGGAAAGTGCACACACCATATCACAGAGGTACATGCTGCTCACACAGAGGACAAAGGCAGGTAGCAAAGAATCATGCCGACAGCATTCTCCCATTTAGTTCCAGGAACGGGCCCTTTAAGGCGCATGTGCGTGCTGATGTACATATTTGTAGGGGAGAATGTGACATGTGATTGTTTATGTTTTAGAAAGTTGAGGGAGAATTCATTCCAAACTCCTTGTAGTGGCTGGGGAGGGAGTAAGATGGTGACAAAGGGTGAGAAAAGAGATGTTTTTATTTCATATACCTCTGTGCATTTTTCAAATAGTGTAAATATATTATTCATATAATACCTTTTTAAAAGTGAAAACGAAGCCAGGCATGGTAGCGCACTCCAGTAACCCCAGCACTGGGGAGGCTGAGGCAGAAGGATCGTTGCGAGTTCGAGACCAGCCTAGGCTACAAAGTGAGCTCAAGGCCAGCCTGAACTACATAGTGAAACCCTGTCTCAAAAAAAAAAAAAAAAAAGTGACAGTGAATGAATCAGCATGACTATAAGAATTTAGTGTCTGACTTCCAGAAGTAATTTTTAAACATCACATTTGTTAAATCTTCCATAGTATGGTAGAAAAATTCAAGTGGCAAATTAGTTGTGTGCTGGGCATGATAATGTATTTCCACTTAACACATTCTTCTGTGGTGTGTCCATGCACACTTTTATGACAAACCTGCTACTTAAAATGGGATAGTGTTAATTTCTTTCTTTTCTCCCAAATCTCTCTGCAGAAATAAGAATCTTGACATTTTCCTCATGGCATTACTGTACTATTTGTCTCATTACTTGGAAAAAAACTCACTGGAAAAGAAACCCAAAAGCTACATGGTGTAAGTAAGATCCTATGATGCGTTGTAGAGTTTTGTCACCACCAGTATTAAAACTAGCTTTTATCTAGTATCGAAGAGGGGATGGGTTTTTTTTAAGTCTTTGGAATCTGAAGACGGTGTAGGAGAGGTTTGCCAATTTTTAAGTTCTCTGAAAAACACATGTATATTTCTGTAAGAAAATGTCTCAACTGTTATAGACTAGAACTGCCTAATAATGAGACATAATGAAAGACATGTGTTTAACTTGCATGTAACCATGTCTTTAAAATGTACAAAGATGCAGATGAAACTAATTCTGGGTTACTGAACCCGGGGACTCAAGGCAGTTAGCTGTGCAACATGTAGTCAACATTGGGAAGTTGTTAAGGAGTTGTCTTACCTTTTACAACGTAAGTCTTTGAAATTGCTGTTTACACTCACAACAGATCTCGCTTCAGATGGGCCACATCAGGTATTCAACCACCACGCATGGCTAGTGGTTACCATACAAAACAGAGCAGTGAGAGTTTTTTGTATGCTGTTCATGCTTACAAAGTTTTTTTGCTCATGGGTTTCTATGTCTCTAATTTAACTTTTTTTTTTTTTTTTTTTTTTTTGTCTTTTTGAGCCAGGGTTTCACCACGCAGTTCAAGCTGGCCTTGAGCTCATTTTGTATCCCAGGCTGGCCTCGAACTCCCAGCAATCCTGTTGCCTCAGCCTCCTGAGTGCTGGGATTACAGGTGTGTGCCACCACACCCAGCTCCTGCCTCTAATTTTATTTATTTATTTTTTATTTTTTGTCTTTTTGAGACAAGTCTCACTATGCAGTTCAGGCTGGCTTTGAGCTCACTTTGTAGCCCAGGCTGATCTCGAACTTGCAACAATCCTCCTGCCTCAGCCTCCCAAGTGCTGGGATTACAGGTATGCGCTACCACGCCAGGCTTCTGCCTCTAATTTTAAAAGCTACAAAATTTTTCAGAATAACAGATCTGGCCAAAATGACAGTCCATATCACAGGGGGGAAAAAAAACTACTGAGATTTTTTTTTATTTTAAAGATAAAAGAGCATAAATTCGAATAACATAAAAACAATAAGGAAATACACAAATTATGGGGAAGATAGTAGGGGACTAACAATGAATGCTGTTTCACATAATATCATCTTCATATTTGTTACTCAGTTATTTCAAAAACAATGAAGGAAATACACAATTATACAGAAGGTAGGGGACTGACGGTGGCTGTTGTATTACATAATGTTATCTTCGCATTTCTTATAAATCAGTAGCGCATAAACGATAAAGGAAATACAGAATTACAGAACAGATATTGGTGAATTAAATATGGACGCTGTATTACAAAATGCCGTCTTCACTACTGTTACTCAGTTATACAAATGATGGCACATTTGATTAATCGTACAGTTTTCTCCACCCTCATCTCCAGTGTTCGCCCACCCAATCGGTTTCCCTCTGGTAATAACCGTACTTTTTGGTTTATTACTGAGATTTCTTGAGTTGTTTCTGCTTTAGGCAGAGGTGGCTCAGAGTCCACCCAAGGCAATAACCCAGTAACTCAGATTCCAGAGCAGAACAGTGCGTCCTAGGCTGGATGACCTTTCAGAAACCATGGAACTTTCCAAGTGCCCAGGCTGCCCTCCCCAGTACGTGCGGAACCAACCCAATGATTTGGCTGTTAGGCATGCTGGGCAGAACTGTTAACTTACTCCTGCAGAGTGTCTTCTTAGTGCAAAACTCTCTTATATAAACAGGCTGCAGAACTTTTTATGGATAGATAAATATTTCAGAAAAGCAGTTTTATAAAGAATCGAATACATAATTCCGACCCCATCTCTCCTGTAAAGCCATCTTTACATGCAGCATGCATGTTCTCCCTGGGCGGGGTTCCACCACAGGGCTATCAGAGCGTGAAGTGTTTCTATGGTAGCAAGCAGCCAGGCTGAAGCCAGCCATGGGTTGGGAAGCAGAGAAACCTCACTCTTCCCAAGTAGAGACTTGCTGCCCTTGGGTGCCCTTTGGCTTGTTGTATTTTATCTGATCTTTTTGAGTTCTGAGGGTTGCTACTAATCTGGCAAGGAGATTTGTTTTATATCTTAATTTATAAGTGACAAAAAAAGAATTCTCATTTTAAAAACTGGCTAGAATACAGTGGTACAAAATTATTTCTTAGATGGACTCAATTAAAGAATGACAAAGCCCAAGCCGAACCAAGACTTAAAATTATTGATTCTGTGATTTGAGTCTAAAATATAATCAGAAGCCAGGAGTGGTGGCACGTGCCTGTAATCCCAGCACTCAGGAGGCTGAGCCAGGAGGATCATTGCGAGTTCGAGGCCAGCCTGGGCTACAAAGTGGGCTCAAGTCCAGCCTGAACTGCATCACGAGACCCTCTCTCAAAAAGACAATAATAATAATAATCATAATCATAAACTTTCATTTTTAGATTTCCAGTAGTCGGTCAGTTTGCTTGTTATTAGAACTATATATGGATTGCATTGAGGTATCTAAGCAAAAAAAAAAAAAAAAGGTTTCAGTTAAACTAGTACAGGATAAGACAAAGATATTGACAGCATCTAACTCACAGTTGTGCAGAGTTAAATGGGACGGTACATGTTGTCTTCTCCAGAGCTTGCACGGGGAAGGAAACCCTGCAGCCTGTGAGAGGAGAGAGAGGGATGTAAAAGATACACCTAGACAACTTTAGATGAGTAAAGACCTGCATTGCGGAAGAGACCGTCTCACTTTCCAGGTGAAGAAATTCAGGCTCAGGGAGGGTAAATGGTTTGTTGGCAGTTACCCACCTAACATGATAAAGAGTTTAGTTCAGAACCCAGCATCCAAAGTTGGTGCATAAACCACTGTGCCACAAGCCCAGCACCCACTGCCAACCAACTAGGTTTACTTTTTCAAAGTTTATCCCTTCAGAATTAGGATTAGCTGGGCATGGTGGCGCACACTTGTAATGCCAGCACTCGGGAGGCTGAGGCAGAAGGATTATTGTGAGTTCAAGGCCAGCCTGGGCTACAAAGTGAGCTCAAGGGCAGCCTGAACTGAATAGTGACTCCCTTTCTCAAAAAGACCAGAAAAGAACCCCCAGAATTAGGATTAATAACCTCTGAACAAAGGCGCTATTGTGTCATAGGCACTTCTCAAGTTATTACAGTCTTCATATTTATAACTTTTCATGGTGGGCAGTGTAAACGGACTGACTCACCTTCTCATAGGTAGGATATTATAGGGCTACAGGTACAGATTTTGATGGCTGTGATTGATCTCATAGGGACTCACTCATAGGTCACGATCATAAATATTAGGTCTTTAGTCAGTTCTTGACTATGGCACTCTTCCTTGTCTCCCTTTATTTATATATCTTGGCAGTTTCCAATTTTTCTGCTAGATAAGCAGTAATTATATCAAATATCTTCATGCAGAGAATAACCCTCCGTCTAATTTTGAATGATTTTTTCAATTTTCCTGGAGAGACAATGGGGTCAATATTCATGAACATTTCTACTCTTTTTTTTTTTTTTTTTTTTTTTTTTTTTTTTTTTTTTTTTTTTTTGCCTGTTTGAGACAGGGTCTCGCTATGCATTTCAGGCTAGCCTTGAGCTCACTATGTAGCCCAGGCTGGTCTCAAACTCCCAAAGATCCTCCTGCCTCAGCCTCCCCGTGTACTGGGATTACAGGCTTACAGGCATGTGCCACCACGCCCGTCCTGATCATTTGCATTTTGAAGGCATATGCTTGTTAGGCCCTGTGAACCACTGAGAGGGTGCTAGAGTAAGGAGTGTGTGCAAGGCGGCGTTACTGGAAGGAGGAGAACGTGGAAGCAGTACGGGAAAGTGGTTTCAGCCAGACTCCTTTGCTCTCGCTGCGGCCCGCCAGTTCCTGGAACTGCTGTCTCGGTCACCCTCTGTTGCCGGTTTTCCCCATCACGTTTTCCTTTTTTTTTTTTTCTTGTTTCAACACATTGATTCTTTATGACTGTTTCCAGATGTGGCCCCAGAACCTCCTGCCTCAATCACTGCAGAGCAGTTGTTTTGTTTCCTGGGCTCTGTCTAGGACACCGAAGAGGGGGTGGCGCTGGGTATCTGTACTTGCAGCAGGCACCCCAGGTCACTGTTCAGCAACTCTGACATCAGCTGAAACTGGAGAACCACTAGCCAAAGTTTCGAGGCATGCCCTCCGTGTGGTTTGGTTTGCTTACTGCAGCAAGAGTGTTAGCTGCTGCAGCCGAGTAGGGTGATGGACAGGATGGGCAGCTAAGGGCACAGGGAACCAGGCCCAGGGGTAGATAAGGACAGCGGGTGCAGGTGGAAGGGGCTGTGGGGTTCATGGCGTTTGGGTGCTTAAGGTTGGAGCCCACTTTATCTGTCCCACAAACATTTCATTCCAGTGATTTGCAAGCCTTTCTGTACAAGCACATGGAGTAATGTTTTGTGCTTTGTTCTCTCCTATTAGTTTTCTTTTATTTTAAAAGTAAAAGAACAAAAACACTAACGAACATACACACAGTAGCACAAGAACAGTACAAAAACCGAACTACAGATAAGGTGGCGGGGGATCAACAATGGTTGTTGTATTACACATTGGTAGCTTCCAAGTGTATACTCAGGACAACACAAATAGACATACAAGGTTGATCAAACAACTAATCACCGATTGTTTCCCACATCAATATGACATGAGACAACGGTGCAACCGTGTCAGCCATCCCGCACATACATACACACCTACTCAGCTGTCCTCCTCTTCCTCCTCTCCTTCCCTTCATCCCGATTGCTCTCTACGCTCGAGCAGTCTCCCTTCATACCTCCCGATCTATAGTCTCACCTCCAGGTTCCTACACTAATGATACTATATGCTGTTTACACACGCACATCTGGTTTACCTCACTTATGAGTGTGGTCTCCAATTGTGACCATTTGCCTATAAAAGCCCCTAGATCGTCTTTCTTTACAGCTGAGTAATATTCCATTGTGTAAAAATGCCACAGTTTTTTAATCCAGTCCTCTGTGGATGGACATTTGGGTTGCTTCCACGATTTAGCTATTAAATGTTTTGTGCTTTGAAATATTCGTCTTACCCTTAAAATCACCTCTCCCCCTCATAGCCTGTCTTTCTGCAGTGAGCATCATGGTCCACCTCTGGAGGGACCAGCAGCTGTCCCTGTGCAGAGTACAGCTGAAATGCCATCTCGTGACACTGCGCTTCTCGGTAGCAGTGCGCTGCACGGTCAGGTGTCAGTGGCATTGTTTGCTCCTATGCTAGATGCGAAGACTTTAACATTAGCCCTGAGACATGCTGTAACCTAAGGGTAGATTGTCTGTTAGAAAGTTCCCTGCAGCCAGGCGTGGTGGCTCACACCTATAATCCCGGCACTGGGGAGGCTGAGGCAGGAGGATCGGTGGGAGTTGGGAGCCCCATGCTGGAGGAAGCTGGAACCTGGGGAGCCCCGACAGGCAGTCTGCAGAGATGTTAGGAGAATGGTGGGTTGTGTAAGCTGGCTGAGCAGCCAGTGTAGTAAGTTTGTATTAGCTGATCTACTCTGCAGAGGCCAGGACTAGTTTATATAAAGCTGAGGGTGTACTTAGCATAAAGAGTAAAGAGTTATAAACAAGGGACAATTCACCATAGACTTAGGCGTGTTCGGGGCCGGGATTAATCGGCATCAGGGCCTTTGGAGCGTCTCCCTGTGCCACAGCTCTAAGGAAACACGTGATCAAGACTCATTGACACGAGCGCACCGGCTCAAATTCATCTGTGTGGTGTTTTTCCCTCCCTCAGGGGTCTCGTGGAGAAGAAGGAGCTGGAGCTGGTCTCAAGCAAGTTAGCAGCAGCCCAGAAATACCTGGCGAAGAAGTACTGCGTCCTCCTTCTGGGCTTAGACATGCCGGACAAGCATCACTTGTACTGCGGAAGGTGAGCGCCCACCACTGGCGCCCTTAGCTGGGCGCATGCCCAGCCCTCTCCACCCCTGGCACCCTTGGGAAAGTGTTCCCTTGACGCTGGCCACGTAACTGGGCACAGGTGAGGATCCGTCCCAAGCACTCCCTAGGTCCACTCGGAGTGGGACACTGGCCGGCGCTCCAGAATCCCAGCTGACACTGGCAAAGCCCTGCCCCGCTTGGGATTCCCCAGTGTAGTCTGCTCTCCACCGGAACGGGCCGGAGTCCTGGTGTCCGGGAGGACCAGCGAGGGGACAGTGTTGCAGGGGCAGCAAGCACAGCTGTGAAGATGAGCTGCCCTGGGGCGGGTTATAAAGTGACTCCATGGGAAGGTAACGTGTCCCTGAGGAGGGGGATGCCAGCACCACTGTAATTAAAATTTAAAAAGGAAAACTGTAAAAAGGAGCCTCCTTGCAGGACGATTTGGATCAGAGAATGTAAAGCTTTGCCCCGTAACGCCAAACTTAGCCTCTCCCTCTCCCGCCTCCTCCCGCCTCTTCCCTCGGCTAGCTCTCCCCCCCCCCACTCCTCCTCTTCTTCCTCCTCGTCCTTTTCCT